>JAVLUX010000048.1:11742500-11782500 GCA_032164185.1 Moxostoma hubbsi
ATTCACATTGGAAGCACTCTTGTTACAGTCTGTCAAAATTAGTTTCAGCATAGAAGAGGAAGTCATTACATAAATGTTACTGAATAATTAAAGTGGAGTTTAATTTTACAACTTTACAGTTTTACTTGTCAAATATGTATTTTGTCATTAACAGCTTGACAAAACAGTTTGAACTAAAACCTTTGATTTTCACAGAAATGTTTGGAAAACCAATATTTCTTATTCTCAGGCCACGTCAAAACTAATCCATATTGATTTGAAAACAATGTTTTCGGTCATCCTACAATTGAGTGACATTTTAGCTTTGAAACCTTTGAAAAATTGAACACACTTTTTTAAGTTTCTTTATGTTCATTATTAAAGGGACATATTAAAGATTTCATAAGTCATACCAGTCAACGTAAATGACTTTGAAAATTCAGATATCCATCTGGGTAAATGGGCAGGGTCAGGGTGGAAAATTAAGGGGTGGATGATAACGGGGTGGAAATTTAATGGATAAATTAGCCACATAAATTAGTCTTTGAATGATATCTTGCAAACATAGTAAAAACATTTCTGTTAACATAAATATGTTGAAATTTTAATCTTATCCCTATATATTTCCACTATTGCTTGACCACAATCAACTAACACCACAAAATAAAGGGAAACATCCATAAAACAAAAGAGTTATGCACTTACTCAAAATAATTTTGCTGAATGACTGATGTCCACCTCCAGTGTGTGTGACCAGGGTTTGGAGGGTTACATTTGAAATGTATTCCACTCCAGATTACAGAATATATTCTGTAAAATGTAAATTTGTAACATATTCCATTAGATTAGTCAAGGTCAGTAATGTATTTTAAATACTTTGGATTACTTCTTCAGCACTGGTAGATTTCTTCAATTGATTTGACTATAAAAACTCTCAGTACAGTAAGACAAAATACACATGTTAAAAATACATTCTCTGAAAAACTTAAATATCTTATGCAGTGTTGTTTCTAAAACAATCAAAATACTTTTTAAATGTAACTGTATTCTAAATACCAATGATTTAAATTGTAACTGTAGTGGAATACAGTTACTTATATTTTGTATTTTAAAAATGTAATCCCATTACATGTATTCCATTTCTTCCCAACCCTGGTGATGTCATTATAACAATAGATCTTCAATTAAAGGTCATAGTATCATGACATCACAGAGTAAAACAGAGTAAATCAGGGGACACACAAAAAACCTCCACTATCAGTGTTAAAATGACACTTACCACAAATGTATACATGTTAATAGGAAAATGTCATGCTAACCACTTAATTGGTTGGAACTAAATTTTAGCACTTATTTTTGTCCAAAATGTTTAAATTGCAGCTCTGGGGACATGTGGAAATGACATAAATGCAACAAATTAAAATTATCTAAAATATTTTATAGTGGACATTTAGGCACACAGTAGTGTGTAGCAATATTAATAGTCTTCCTTCATTTTACAAAGCTTATTAAAATTGTAATCGGGAGAAATTAAACAATATAAATATCATAATCTGACTTAAATGTCACTGAATGACCCATGCAGTAACACAGAGCGTTTTCTAAAGTTTTTGTTTTGGTGGAGGAAAACGGCATTCCAATACGGATGAGAGGCGTTAAGCGTAGCTAAATTCAATGTAAAAATGAACATTGAAATCAATGAAAGTTTTCAATGGACCTTTATTAAAAATTGAATACGCAGTTCCATGAGCGACTAAAACGTGTTTACAGCATTTATAAAGCTGACCTTTAGAGAACGGGTCATTTTACATTTCTAAAGATTCAATTGCGGCATAACACTTTATCAAGAGACTCATAGGATGCTGTTATGTGAATAGATCCAGCAAAGTGTATGAAAACTGAAACTCAATAGATTGGAAGGTCACAGAATGCCTTTGTGCATCTCACTGCTCTTTTTACCCTCGCTATGCTGTGGATTGTGATGGAGATGGGAGTGGTGGAAGCATGTCTGCCTGAGCATCTAAAGCTGCCCTTTGACCTGCACCCTTTTTATAGTGTAGAGGAGTAAATGACAAAGTGATGACCAGAGGAGAAATACCCACCTGGCATTGTGTAAGTCTCCAGTCTGAGATCTATTATGGCAAATGGTCAGAGCGCTAATTAAAGCTGATTAGCTCAGAAAGCCTGATGAATTCATTAGTTAAAAACGGATCATTCATCAAATGGTGCTAAATGCTTTAATAAATTTTTTTTTTTTATTTACTTGGGCAGGTGACATATAAAGTGTTTTTTTTATTTTTTTTTATCAACATTTAGGTTCAAATTTAGATTAATGATTAAGGGAAATTGTATATCTTAGGTCCTATATCTGGCCACCTTTCACATTAAGATCTTCACAATTTTAATGACCAAAGTTAAGCCATGAATCTCTATGTGGCGCAAGCTGATTGGTTCTTTGAACTTGTTATCTGTTAGCCATTCGGCTCTCTCACATGTGACATGTTAAGCCACTCCGCTGTCATGTGTAAGCTGGTTGGTCCTTTGACATGTAATTGGGTAGCCAATCAACGTCTCTCTCTTTGTCTAACATTTAAATAGTTTTTCTCTGAAACCCACTTCCACCCCAGCTCCACCTGGCTAGATCTGCTACATGGGGATTGTTTGTAATGTCTATTTGTGCAGAAGTATGTTCATGCATGCTTGATGCAGCATGTCTTATGTTTTGTCTAATTGTACAGCAGCAGCATGTCCACATGCTTAACTCAGTAGGCCTATGTCTATATATTTTCTAACAGTGGCAAGTCTCCGTATTTGCTCTGCAGCAGAAGCAGCATAGCAGATATAGTCAGCCAAGACCAATATCCTATTACAATATCCTATGTCATACCCACATCAACATGCTAAATCTTTCTGAGAGTTGTCATGAAGGCAAAAAGGACTGAAATAACCTTTTTGCCTTCATACGATTTTAAATGGTCCTGCGGTGTGGCAAATAAAGTCTTAAACGTGAAAATATTCCATGTAGTCTCTCAATTAATGTGAGGTTAGAAAAGATTGCAAGACATGTCAACTTTCCAAAATTGTTTTATTTCAGCTACCCATTGCAAAGCTAAATTAATAATATTAAATTCGAAAAGACAAGCAGCCTGTGGTGAGTATACAATACATAACCCTAACATCTCACACATCCAAGAGTATTTGGTTTGGATGAATTCTGTGCTGCTATGTCTCATAAATCTTGACCCATTGATTACTTGCAAACACACATTGGCACAACTCAAACTGCCGTCTGCCTGAACAGAATGTTCTGTTGCTAAACTATTCATCTTATAGATTCTCTTTCCATCTGACAGGTGTTTTCTCAATTAAATCGCAGTTTTCTGGTTGTTTACTCTTTTGCAGATTTGTTGGGCCAAGACATATACGGAGGAAGCATCTTAAATGCATGCACAAAATAAAAAATGAAAAGCAACAGCTCCAAATTAAGTCCCCTGACTCAAAAAGAAATGCAAAATTTAGATGAGAAATATCTGACAGTACTTAAAGCTGCCAATAGGTCTACAGGTGAAAAGGAGGTTGATATTTGTCTTTCGTCTTGGGAAACAAATTCGGCAAATATTTGTTATGTTCCGCAAGCAGTAGTTATTATCAATTTCAAAGACGGTTACTTGTCAGTTGATGTATCCAAACACTTACACCTCTAAAAGAAAAATAAAGTTAACAATAAAAATAGTCAAGGCCTAAAAGATCTACTACATCTTTTAGGTAGATTTAACACTTTGCTAAATAATGAAACCAGTCATATTAAATGATTGCTTCATTAATGAGTTTGATTGTCAGGACAAGGCATAACATTAAACTTTGATTATCTGAAATCAACCTATATGAAATAAATAAATAAATATATATTTATTTATTTATTTATTTATAAAGAAAACATGTTCATCTCAAATGCAACCACCTTTATTTCTTGATTGACTTTTTAGAAAAAAAGGTTGATATTCTTGTACTGCACCCACATTAGTTACTTATAAAGATACTTTTATTTATAAAGAGACTGAAGTGGAGGAAAAAGCTTTTGTTTGTGTATGTTTCTTTATTCTTCCCCTTGTTTAATCAATGTTCTGCTTTTTTAATGAGACATAGTATATGCACGAAGCATGTTGGACTTGACAGGATCAGTCACCAGTGGCAAGTGTGCTGATACATCAAGGATACCACCTTTACCCTGACAATTCTGCAAACTCAGGAGGCCAATTAACACCTTCACATTGAGGGCCGGGAGAAACGAGCCGGATTCCTCCCTCGTGAGTAAAAGAGCGCAGCGCGCAGCGATGCTGATGCGCGCGTGGCTGAGAATGGAAAAGCGCGGGAAAAGCGCGGGTGAAGTTCTCCTCAGGGTTATTCTGGCGGGACCTCAGGCGAGATGCGGCTGAGGCGGTGCATATTTCACTATTTTCACTCGGTTCAACTCGCCCACTATCCCCCCTATCCCCCCTTCCCCTTATTGTTTTGTGCATTATGATCAGAACATCAGTGAAACACTGAAGAAAATATTAATTTTAAGGTTAGGATTTCTGTTGGGGAAATGTATCTACTCAATTGACATTCTTCGGGCTGATGGTTAATGACTATTTTTCTCTGCGCAATTTCTCATTTTTGTATTTTGATTTTGGGGTGAAATGTGACTTGGACATGTTTTTGTAAAGAGTCAACCATGTATTCATTCTTAAATTTTAATTCTTTGTTTGTTTGTTGTTTAACCTATGTGTTCTAATTAATCAAATTTAGTTTAAAGACTGTCACCCAGATATCAATGATTCTGATCACTATTAATGTCAAAGTCTTTCTAGCAAGTCGGGAGACTATTTCCAGTCATGCCAGCGCAGCTACTATCTGCTTGAATGGAAAAAAGACCAAAATCTAAAAAATGGTTGGTCACGGTTACGATCAAGGAACATATTTCAAATCAGCAATAAAATCTGACATTACTGGTATCATAAATTGTGATTCTTTACCCCATATTATGCTAAAAACTGCAATTTACTCGACTCGTATAGCTGATGTGAATGCACCTAGAGATGATTGACAAGTGATGTCTGTATCTAAAAGGTGATTGGCTCTTTTAACTCTAAGGCGGGACTTCCTTCCTGCATCCGTTGACCATTAGGCACTCAGAGCTCCTTGGTTGAGCGTTCCAATTTCTCCCATTTTAATAGAAGTGACCCATCTCTGCTAATAATCTCTGATTAATATCACCAGCAAGTACATTTTATGTACTTTCATTTATGCATGGGTTTGCAGTACATTTACATTTGTTCATTTGCAGGCATCTTTTAAACAGAGTGACTAAATGAGGCATATAATTCCAAAAGATGATATGAATAGGTAACAGTTACAGAAAGGTAGGTTAAATACTGTATATACATTTACACAAAATTGTTGTCAATGGTCAAATGATGAAATATTTCAGTCTTCTACATTAGATAATTCAATCTTTGAATCAGACAAATCCATATCTAAAATGAATCTTTGTTGTGCTCAGCTGCTGCAGATTTAGATACAGTTTTACAATGATGTTATACTCTCCTTTATTTAAAGTATTTTAAAATAGATTGAAAGCTAAGAACTATTTTACTTCTCTGTCTAGTTCAAATTAATGTGTTCATCTCAGCACCATGGAGCAACAACAGAAATCTGAGAAAACAAACAGACAAACCGAGACAGGTGAGACATTGTTCAGTTCGGTTGCCTTCTCTGTCATGAAATCTGGCGTGGTGTGAGTTGACATGGAGGAGCCATTGTGACCCATAAAAAGACATCTAAAGACCCTCTGCTCTTTGGATAGAATGTAAATAAGATCCTGGGGAATGCACTGAGAGACAGGTATCAGGGGGTGAACCACGGCAGACGGGGTTGCCATCCATCACAGCAACTTGTGCCTGGTGTGGTGGACAAGCTCTTCACAGGGAGAGAAACCTGAGCCACTACAAGACAAACACATGCTCCCTTCAAAATAACAATGGGCTCCTGTGACACACGCTGCCTGCTGTCAGAGCTACAGGCTGACAACACCTGACATTGTTATATTGAACGTGTAGTGTTACAAGACATGCAGTTATAACAGACCATCCTGTTTATATGAAAACAAATGTTTATAAAGATAACCGCAAGTGATATCTTTAGGAGATGATCCTTTTGTCTTCTTAGGCAGGACTTTGCGATATGGAGCAAACAATTTAGATGACTGACATATATATTTTAAACATCAAAGCACCTTTTCAGCTTAGCGTAGTAGCAGAAATACTCAAATGTTAACTGTTAATCTGTTAAACACAGTGGAAAGTACATATTATCTACAGTGGCACATACAGCTGTATGGTTGTCCGCAATGTTCGTACAATGAGTGCTCTGATTGACCTGAGAAACAATTTTCCTGAGAATCTCACCAATCAAGATGTGTCGTATATTTCTCAGCTGTTTAGAATCAGTACTAACTAAATCCGATTTACAAATTAATCATTGACTTGAGTCGGTTGTTTTTAGTGAAGTGGAAGAACAGGTTAGCAAATGGCGGGAACCAGTTCGCGATTAAGTCCGATTTGTTCTGACAGCTCATTCACGCACTGAATCATTTGGTTTTAATACACACAACATTGTTGATCATAGATAGAATTTTATATTTTCTCAAGAAAACTGAGTGTTGCTTATTTATGCATAATTCACCACCTAAATCCAAGGGTGTGGTGCAACCTGATCTCATGATAATTACATGATTGTGGTGCCATTTTTGCAAAATAATATGTGTAGGGAACGTGGTTCCTTAAAAATATTCTGGCAGTTCTGAGGTTAAATATCCACTGTGTGGCATTAAAATGGAGATACATTTTCTACCAAAATGATTTGAAAGTTGAATCCTCTAGTGAGTTTTTAAACCAACAAAACCTACCCTAAACCTTAAACCTAAATCAAACCGCTAGCATCATAAGAGCAAATGTGAGATGAAAAACACAATTGCTAAAGCAACAGCATTTGGTGGTTCTACTATGACTCTTTCAACTCAAGTGTCGACTTGTATGCTCTTGTGGACTCATACCTCGGTACTTTAAATCATAAGTGCTCTATCAGTTCAGCTACCACACAATTGAATCTCACTTGAATAAGCTTATAAATGTAGATTGTTATATTAGGCAATCATTAAAAATTTTCACCTTACAAGTGGTAAAAGAGTTTTCCACTTTACCACAAAAGATCTTACTATGGTAAAAGAGTTTATTGTTCAGCTGTTTTACTCGCAATTTGTGTGAAAAGAAATGAAAGTAATTGTTTCACCAGGAAACATCCGTGATACGTACAAAAAAATCACTTCAAACTAATTTGGCTAAAATGTAGAAAAAGGAACGCTATTCTATGTGAGCAGGTTGATTTTATTGCCCACCAGGTGAAAATCTTAAATCCGACTTAAATCGACCTCTTAGAAAAGTAAAAGCACCAAAGTGTTTTCCGGTATCATTGATGTAGCAGGATAAACTCCGCACAAAAGTA
Source organism: Moxostoma hubbsi (assembly GCA_032164185.1). Lineage (NCBI taxonomy): Eukaryota > Metazoa > Chordata > Actinopteri > Cypriniformes > Catostomidae > Moxostoma > Moxostoma hubbsi. The sequence continues at coordinate 11,750,025 of JAVLUX010000048.1, forward strand.
ATAATAATAATAGAGATACTTATGTACGGAGACCTTGTGATTGGCTTAACTGCCAGAACGATCGCATTATTGGTGGCGTCCTAGGCGACTGCCTAGTTCGCTATAGGCCTTTATGGGTTCCTGTTTTGAGCTCAGTCCAACATTTGTTGAATTCTCTTGGGATAAGGAACTTTTGTATGTCAATTATACAATCGTAGCCATAGACCAACATAAATGTGGTTGTGCTGGTCCAGTTCCTTTGGCATGCAGCCACACTCCTACAGTCCAACTGCTGTTACTGACACACATCACAAACATGTACGCGCATACATTCACAGATGAACTCATTCATACCTTTACAGTGCACATGATCACTTGAGCTAGACTGCGTGGGTGAGATTTTCCTGTTCATCCACCCCCATCATTCTTCTATGTGTGTGTGTGTGTGTGTGTGTGTGTGTGTGTGTGTGTGTGTGTGTGTGTGTGTGTTTGGGGGGGATATGGGGGGACGGTACTTTAGGGTCCCTCAGTGCTAAGCCACTGAATTCCTCACAGCTGCACCGTGAGACCATAGATTTACAGGTGCCACTGACCCTTTCATCAGAGGAAGTCTACTCAGCCGGCTGTTCCTCTCTATTTCTCTCCCTCGCTCTCTCTCTCCATCTCTCTCTCTCTCTTTGGCTACCCCAGTAAGAGAGTGAGCGGGACCAAGAATCTTTGATGAATCCTCAGTTAAGAATGCCACTAACCACTGACACATCAACAAACATCTGAATTCTTTTAACTTAGTGCAGAAAGTGTAAGTGCTTCCTGAAGTGAGCAAAACAATTCCTGAAGACCCAATTAATATGCAGCCCCTCCATTTTGAACCACTTGGTGAAAATGAGCAAGTAATACTACAAAAAATAAATAATAATAATAATAATAATAATAATAATAATCAAAATAATTCATCCTGCCTCAGCCTCATTTTCACATCATTAGGATCAAATGTGAACAATTTTGAGTCGTGTGTAAACGATGACAACTGTATTGTAGTTGTGTTTAACTTTTGCTGCCCATGTTTACTGTTTTGCAACACAAGTGCATCACAGTGCAAAATGTGTTTTAGTGAGTGAGAATGTGTTTAGAGTTGAAAAAGAGTGATTGATTCGACAAATGGGTTTAGGCCACTGATCATTTGGTTCAGGGAATGGTGTTTAGTGTTTTAGCAATTCAGAAAAACTGTAATTGGATATTCAGGAATGGTTCTGCTCACTTTACAATAAAAAAGATTGTGTGTGTGTGTGTATATATATATATATATATATATATATATATATATATATTCACTGATAGTTGTTTAGTTTTACTTTAAGTTAAGACATGAGAATGTAATTAAAACTTTAATTTTAAAATATAAAATATGGTTTAATTAAAAAAAAACTATGTTGAAAGTCTGAAGGCTGAAGCTTCAATAGAAATTAATTGAAGGTTGTAGTTATTACTTTAAGAGGTTATTCAGCTATTCAGTAGCATCAGTAAATCAATTACCGAAAATAACAGAAAACCACAATATTTTAGTTTAAAGATATTTTGAACACAAATAAAACACATGCAAAAATTAATACTGAGTGGAAATATAGAAATAAGAGATATTCCACTCTCTGAGATGGACTATTTCACATTTATATATTTCACGCCCATCTCAATGGCAAAATAATTAATATGAGATTGTGCCTCATTCCAAAAGACATGATTAGCTCATACCGATTGGCCCCAGGAGGATGATGGAGAGTTGATTGGCATCCACTGCCGTTGAAAAGCATGTTCTGAAAATCAAACACCCATATGGGGAACTAGGTTGTTCCTCTTCATCCTTTCAATGGGCTCAAGGTCCATTGACCCAATGCCTATTTAGGAAAATTAATGTGTTGAATATAAAAACGCTGTTAATGCAGTGGGCTTTTAAAATGATCAGAGGTCAAATCCTGCTCTACATCAAATGTCAAGTGCAAGGATCCTTGAACAATTCTGCTTTATTAATACATAATAACAGAGCTGAAAATATGGTCTATATCCAAATAGATTGATAAGCACAAGTGATATGATACAATAGTGAGGGACCAATCACAATCCATCTTTAGCAATCGATAGGAATTGATCAACCTGGTCTTATAGAATCACGTTACTATACCCAAATATTTTTAAGTGGCTCATTATACATGTTGCGCCAGTTTGATGGTGGAGGCGCTAAAACAACAATGACATTTACTCACTTTAACACAGATCACAAGTAAAATGGCCCTGTTCTTCACACGATTCTATCTTATGACATCAAAATGCTAATATAGCACTTGACATGTAATGCAGCACATTTTAACATCTGCATTGCATAACAAGCTACATTTACAAGCTTCCTCAAGTTAATTCTCAGCTTTCTGTTCTTGGCTAACAGAAGTGGAACCCAAAGTGGTCGTTTGCTGTTGTAGCTCATCCGCCTTAAGGTTTGATGTGTTGTGCATTCTGAGATGCTATTCTACTCACTACAATTGTACAGAGGGGTTATCTGAGTTGCCATAGGCTTTCTGTCAGCTCGAACCAGTCTGGGCTTAGCTTTTGATGCTTTTGAGAAACGCAGCCCTGGCCAATCTCAGCTGACCTCTATCATCAACAAGATGTTTCCATCCGTAGAACTGCGATTCACTGGATGTTTATTTTTTTTGGCACCATTCTGAGTAAACTCTAGATACTGTTGTGCGTGAAAATCCCAGGGGATCAGCAGTTACAGAAGTACTCAAACCAGCACTTCTGGGACCATAAATCATGCCACAGTTGAAATCATAGAGATCAAAAATGTTCCCCATTCTGATGGTTGTTGTGAACATTAACAAGCTCCTGACCCGTATCGACATGATTTTATGCATTGTACTGCTGCCACACAATTGACTGATTAGATAATCGCATGAATATGCAGGTTAATAAAGTGGTTGGTGAGTGTAGTCATAATGGAGTTTTTCATTCTAAATATACCGTTCAACGCTTGATGTGAATATAAAGACTTTTTTTCTAATAGAGAAGTGTAGAGGGACAGAGATGTGGAAAGGAGATCAGGATCGAACCCAGGTCACCATGAGCCAGCAGCTTGCTTGCATGTCCTGGGCAAGTGCACTACAATCTGTGCCACTGGTACCAACATAAAGACATCATTAAATTAAATTCCATCATCAACTAAACTCAGCTAAACACTTTACATATGTTATTTGAGTTCATTTTATGTGAACCGTACTCAAAGCTGTTTAACATAATCTCAGATCGTCACTAGAATCAATTAACTTGAGACTGAAATTGAATAATTTAAAAGCAAGCATGACAGGAAACATCCAGAGATGTGCATTAACTCCTGTAATGGTAATAAGGGACAGAAAGGCAAGCTTTGACTTCCCTATTAAGAAAGAGACACATTTTTATTGAGTGAAAACTCAAGCGTTGAAAATCCAATGCTGGCCATTACTGCAGTGTTGAACGAAACCTAATGGAGCCATGTAGTCTCCAGGTACTGTCATCTGAATAAAGAGGTGGAAGTAATTTTTTACTCATAATGTGTCCATAATGTTTACATCAAATAGCAATTACCAGGTGTTTATATTTAAAGAACTCAAATGTGATAGTGGATTATATACACTGCACTGAATATAGGCATTGCAATAGTAGTGTTTCGCAAAAGGGCATATGTAGACAATTTATGGCCCTTGGGGTAAATGGGTGCAAATCACAATAAATAAAATAAATAAATAATATAAAACAATTATTAATCCAATCTAAAACAAATAAAAGCTAAATTTGTTCCTTAACAAAGTTATTTCCATAGAAACATTTAAACCATCATTCAATTATGTAACAGTGTCCCTTAGATCCCTTTGGAATTTCGTAACAACAGCAGTAGAATAAACATACCATTTTTATCTGTCAGACAAAATGGCACAGTCTTTCTCATAACTCACAACAGTCCTCTGAAGCTTCTTCCTGGCAAACAGCATGCTACGTGACACCTTTCCTTTCCATCGTAACATTCCCTCACAATGCAGGGATGGCAGCGAGGATGGGACATAACCATTTTCAACACTTCCTCCCGCTTTGGGCTACAGAAGTCATTTCACGTATTTTTAAAGAGCGGGATGGTGGGGAGGGGTGAGATTCAAAACAAACGGACCTGCACAGATGCTTTGATGTTCATTTCCTGCCAATTATTTACGTCTGTTTCTCACAAATCTTTTTTTTTCGTTCTCTTGCACTTGTTTGCTACTCACTTCCCTCACTTTTCGCCCTCGAACACAATAACTTTTCTCTTTAAAGGTTTCTGTCAGGAAACTATAAAAACACCACAGTCGTGTTATTTGTTTGAAATATGAAGCCGCTCCCAGAGGTATATCGCACCTTTAATTTTAGTTGTCTCAAAAAATAACAGTACATTTATGCAGGAGGAGGAACCCCCCCCAATGTTCAAGCCAAATTTATGATAAGTTATTGAATAATTAAAGGAATTTGGGGTATTCATTGTATTGTCACATTTAGAGCTTTTAAAACATATAATTGATATATGCTCAAATGTAAACAGCAAGTGTCTTTTTAATAAGCTGTCTGACTTCCAAACTATCAAACACATACGCCATATTCAGTCAAACATACCCTCACATTAGCATCCAAGATACATTGCTTATTCAAAACTGCACTATGCTAGCCTTCATCGGTGAGTGTTTTTTGCTGAACTTTGCTGAAAACCCATCGGGGGGTATGAAAGGAATGATAAAGGGTCAGGGCAATCGGTAGCAAGACCTCCAGAAAGGGGCCATTAATCTGAGGCCTCTAGTCACACCCGTAGCCTGACCACCATGACCACAGCCCCATTCCCTTGACCTGCACAGTGCAGCAATCTGCTGAAAAGGCAGGTGGTAAAGTGGCCATTTTCAAGAAAAAAACAAATTATTTTGGCCTGTGTTGCTAGAGCAAAGGATGTCATTTAAGACCCCCACTGCTAAGGGTCACTCCTTAACTTTCTTTTAGTAGCTGTCCAAAGCTGAACTTAAACGGATGTGTGTTTTCTGGCTTTTGCTGACAGGAACAAGAATGTGTCTGCATATATACATAAAAACATTTTTTTGAATCCCACTAATTATATTTTTTGTTGTTGTTGTTGTTTCCTGGATTTATATTGTGGAATTCCTTTTAAAATGACACTCTTTTAAAAATAAAGGTTCTTTATCATATCCATGGAAACTTCCCATTGCACAAAACATTATTTGTAGTGGGAAAAAGTTTCTACAAACGTGGTTCTGAATGGTTCTTTGGGGAACCAAAAATGGTTGTTCTATGGCAATGCTGTGAAAACCCCTTTTTGGAATCTTTATTTTGTAGGTTTTTAATTATTTAGTGATGAATGCTCCAAGACAAACAGGTTTCTCTTTCTTTTTTTTTTTTCCTCCCATTGTCTCCCCAATTTGGAATGCCCAATTCCCAAAAGTCCTTGTGGTGGCGTAGTAACTTTCCTCAATCTGGGTGGCGGAGGAGCCCATGGTATTCTCTGTGGCATCCACGCAAAAGTCACCACAAGCCCCACCAAGAGCGAAAACTGAATTATGGCAACCATGAGGTTACCCCATGTGACTCTACCCTCCATAGCAACTGGGCCAACTTGGTTTCATAGGAGACCTGGCTGGAGTCACTCAGCACACCCTGGATTTGAACTCGTGACTCCAGGGGTGGTAGTCAGTGTCAATATAAGCTGAGCTACCCAGGCCCCCGGTTTCTCAGACTTTTGCCAATTCTGGATTAAATAAATATTGATTGTGACTTTCAATACTTTTAGGTGTAGGATCTAAGCATAAATTATATATGCGCAATGGCCCATTCTATTTCATTACACTGCAAAAAAAGAAAAAACTATTTGCCAGTGGGGTAAAAAATAAGCTCAATTCAAGATTTATTCTCTGAAAACAAGTTCTATTATTTTACACATTTTGCTTAAAGTTAATTTATCTTGTGTAAAGAATGTTTAAGGATATTTTTACTGGAAAACAACACAGAAATACTGATACGGAAATTTTGCACTTTGCTGTGCAGAACATAAACAGAATAGACAAAATAAAAAATTCTAAAACATGTCCAAAGTTGATATGCTTGGGTTTGCTATAGTTGCATAGGTACTGTGTTTACTCATATATGATGTATACATGACTAAACAGTATATTCAATTATAAATGTTTTATAAAAAAAAAAAAACTGTTGTACTCAACATTATGTGTGAAAAACATTTATTCTTTATGCACAAACCCCCAAATCCAATCACTCATCATCAATCAACATATTAAATCCTCAATCAGTCATTTCTTTCCGCTCTTATTAGTGTGTTATGCCTATTGCAGCAGATGATCTGCACTGTTTTGGGGGGATGAGGACTTGGGCTTTAGTCCTTGGTTTACAGATGAAAGGCCTGTGGGGCACTGGGCCGCATCAGTGGAGAAGCAGGCTGGCCATCGCGTGTTTGGAGGGAGCAGTTGGGAGTTTGATGACAGAACAGTCTTTGGGAATTTAAGAGTAGCTTGGAGTGTGCTTTTCCCTTTGGATGACAGCTCCAGGAAGGAAGGGTTCTCTTTTCAAAGGCTCTTTCTTTATTTATATTACACATTTTCGTCAAAGGGGTCTTTAAAGGGACAGACTTTTTTTCCCCTATTCCCTGAGTTTGCGTTTTATCTCTGACTGTGTGGTTGCTTCCGGAGAACTGTCCAGCGAGAGGTGTTGCACGGTATACCAGTGCTATGGTACTGTTGTGGGAACCAAGCTTTTAAACCACAGTGTTTTAAAATGGTAATACCGTATTTAGTGTCATACCATAATTTCCATTCTATGTATGTAGTGATCTCACTATGAATTTGGAAACAGTTGGTTGAAAGTTCTTCAGCTGAAATCGGTCTGTGCTTACTAAAATTGGAATCCATTCCCCCAGAGACCAAAGCTGGAAATGTTGTTGAACGTATGGGTATGTGTGAGCTCCATTTTACAGGTGAAATGCCCACTAAGTGGTGCCAAAGGTGAGTTGTTTTTAGTTGTAATGTAGAACACGAAACAAGAACGCATATTTGATTAACTCTACACCCTGACCAAAACCCCAACCTTAAACCTAACCATCAGAGGAGTAAAATTGTAATCTTAGTGGGAAAATGCAACTTTTGAGTCAGGCTTATTGATTATGTGACAATAATCACTTCCTGGTTTCTCATACTTCCTGGCCACAGGCAACATACCATCGGTAGGGCCACAGGAAAAAGTAAACATTTTTGAATTGATGCAAAAATGACTGGTGGGAGATGTCGCTTGTTAGTGGCAAAATGGGGTCAATATCAGGGTACCATAACATTCTGTACCACATGTCGACTTCCTGTGTTATAATGTTGTTATTTTCTTACAGTAAAAAATCCTTTAACAGTGAATCTGATTCTAAGCCTAATCTTCTTCATGTTGTCCACACATTCACTCATTCATTCACACACTCTCTCACACCCTCAGGCCTTCAGTGAACAGTGAACACTGATTAGCTCTAGAAAACGTTGTCACAGATCTCCAAACAACCCATTCATCATTGGTCATATAAGATGGCTAAAAGATAAATGAGCGGTCTATCACAATGAGCCACAATGACCAGACCGCCCAAGAGGGCATTCACCTGTTACTCTACCTGTCAGGTAAATCACATGCCGAAAGATGCCATGTCTGAACCTTGATAAGTTACTGTGCTTTAAATCACTGATGCCATTCTTTGTTGTCCTGAGACTGATGAGTAGGATTTTAAAATTAAACCACATAAATCATTACATAAGAGGAAATGGGTAATGTGAAGGAGTCAGGTGGTGACTGCTCCTCATAAAGAGATGCAACTAATACTGTATGGAATGTTTGAGACCGTTTGTGAGCTCAGAATGGATAAGTCCGCAGTCAGCCTTTATCCCTCTCAGAGGCTTGATTAGCCTGATAAGGGTCCGGGTGTGTAAAATCACGACCCGGCCCCGCCCTCCACCCTGTCATATATGACATTATTTTACGCACTTTAGGCGCACCCAACTGGACATTTCACTGGGAAACTGCGGCAAAACATGTTATGAACTACGTAATTTCATTTGACAAAAATGTTGTCACGGTCATGGAATGTTCATGAGATCAGGCTGCTCATTAATGTAACAACTGCATGTTTCCACTTTTTACAGTGTACTGTAATATAAAAGCAGCTGAGATACTATACTGCTACTAAAGAATGTAGTTAAGTAAGTAGTTTTGCTACTTTTAGTTAGTTACTCCCCAATACTGGTCCAGTTGGTATCTTTTACAACTGTGTAGGTCATGAGGTCAGTCTTTGTTCAGACATGTGCCATCTAATGAGGCAAAGTCAATAAACGATGCAACAAACATCTTCATTTATGGCTTGACATATTCAGTTCATAAAATAAATTTGACCACAGCAGAAAATGAGGATAACAATCAAACTTTTACCACTGCCATCAATTAATAAATTAGGAAAAGGTGTCATTTGTACAAGACTCTTGAGAAATCAAGGGCAAAAAATCTCTCTCACCGTAATGTTGTTCTTCTTGTCACTGCTTCATTAATTTTCTTGAAGTAAATCATGTCAAGAGTGTGCATGTGTAAGCTGTCAGTGTGTGGATGTATCTATTCATCACCTCAGGGATTGTGTGTGCATGCGTCTGGATCTTGACAGGGGTGTAGACGTCGGGGAGGTCTGGCATGCCTTGTAAACAAGATGGTAATGCCTGATAAGAAAAGCTGATGTCTAATGACAAATGGCTAATAATGCCAGGAGACTGCAGAGACTGAGAAAGTGTATTGATTATCCTTATTACCCAAAGCATTCGTCTCAGGAGATGAACTGCGAGGAAGGAGGAGGAGGGAAATTAGCCTGCCCCTTCCCTGTTGACGGACTGATTGCTCTGGGGGCCCTGAATAGGACAAATGTGTTCACACGAAAACACATAAACCTCAGCCTACTGCATACAGAACGAGAGAGCTTACATGCACAGATAATCAAGTAAAAATATCCTCCAAATATCCTCTTCAAATCAACAACTAGTGTTCATCAGTTGGTGTTATTGCTGTCAGAAATCGAAGAGTCTCGCCACATCTAAGACGGGTAGTTGTCCACAGCCTGACTTTCTCTGGGCTTGATCTTCTGCGAGACATGACTCATAAACTTTGGTTAGAAAATACTTTAAAAAACCTGAGTAAAATCTACATGGTGCTCTTTTAAAAATCATGGAGATATTTCTTAAAAGACTTTTAGTATGATTTTGCTTGGTTGCTCAAGCATTTTGAAAACACCGCAGCACTAGTTTTGCAGGTATCCGCACAAGATGGGAAAAAATGCTTCTTTTGATGGTTAATCCACAATTACATATTGACTGAAGTGCTGACTTCTCCAGAGAGGACTGGAGACGGTTGTCTAGGTCATTGTAGGTCTGCCCATCTAAGCAGTGCAAAAATGAGGTCACTCTTTTCTGCTGTTTCGCCAAAATCCGTCCTGAGTCGAGTCAGAGAGATGGGGATCGGGATCCAGAGATCTAAACCTGATTCTGTTTCAGGAGAGACGTTTTATTGCAAGAAGAATATGATACAAGTAATGAAAACTTTTAGTCTAAATTAAATTTTTAATGCATTATGTATGTCTTATACAGGCCTACACGTGATGACTGCCAGTATATTCACATAAAAATGTATTCCTATATTATATACACTGAAAAAATATTAACTAAAAAACAAAGTGCTTTATGTTGTAAAATTTAAATTACTGGTTTTATTTAGGAAAAAAATATTATTTAAAATAAAATGAATAAAACACATAAAGATTTTGTGTTAGATCAGGTAATAAACATTACATGAATGAAATAAACATTAAATCTAAAAGCAATGACAGTGCATGGCCAAAGTTTATAATTCAAAATACAGAGATGCCAAGTTAATTTTAAGTGCATAAAACAATAGCAACATTAAAAACTTTAATGACCATAAAATCCACAGCAACATTGCTAGGTCAAAGCTTTTATCTAAACAGTTGCAGGTTGGCACTTTTTGCAGTATTGCCTGCAGTAATTTCCGCCAGCCTAGCTAAGTGTCAATAAAAGATTCTATTCTATTCTATTCTATTCTATTCTATTCTATTCTATCTGACATGACTAGAAACCTCTCATGTATAATCTGTCCATACTATATTACACTGTTGTTTTGCATTTTACACTGTAATATACAGTATTGCACACTGTTTTGCATATTGGAAAGTCTTGTTTTGCATATTATATAGTATATATTTTATTGCACATTGTATTATTTAATTTAGACTATATTGTGTTGTTTTGTACATTGCACAAAGTACAATGTTGCATCATTTAATAGTTACCTGCAATAGTTACCTACCCTCATTTACACCAGTTCTATTCTATTCTATTCTATTTCAACAGACCCACGTAGTTCATTGTAGGCCTATTCAAAGACTACTTTAACAACACAAAAGGCAGGTATGAGGTTGATTCATAGAAAGTTCTCAGAATTATTTTAAAAGATTGCCATTTTTAATGAGTAGCCTAACATCTATTTGTTATTTTATTAGTGGTCAACTATAGGTTCAGTTCACACCATTATGTGTGAGATGATCTCTTCCACTGAGTAGCCTCATCTGGGGTTTAGCATGTAATAATGGCACCTAATCAATAACCATATTTCTCTTACAGTAAACGTGCTAAAGTATTTATGAATTATTTGATTCACTGTTCCAAATAAAACTAACGCGTCTGAATCGCTTCTTAGAGGTCATGCGTGTAATGAATAGCATTATTGAAATCAGTTGACATAATGCTTGCCCAAGAAGAAAAGTAGAAATGGCCCAAGCGAATCAATTCGACTATATTATCATGCGCTGCAGTGCACTTAACGACCCTGTTGCCATGTAGCCAGGGGCACGTGTGAGTGCGTATGTGCGTGCGCTGTCGAGAGTCTCGGCGCACAGATGCTCAGGTGGAGAGGCGCTCTTAGACAGATGCATTGTGATGTGGTGAAGGTCGGCACTCATTGTACAACGTTTTTGTATAACGGCAGTGACAGACAGAGCGGGGAGCTCATGTCGATTTAATCTCTGTGGCTCTCCAGCAACAATCCAATCAACCTCTCACTACACCTCTGTCATTTATCAGGACAAAAAATTATTATAATTGCAATTAAATGAAACTGTGACACCACATGAGGTGTAACTTTTATAATATTTTACAGCGTTTACTGATATTATAGTGGAGACCGGGACTAGTTGTTCCACTTTTTACCCCGGTGAATATTTCTCATTGACAGTTTCTGTGTAGGCATAGGCACATGCCTTACAGTTTTGCTTTCGATTGAACTTAACTTGTATTGAACCCGAAATATTCCTTCAACAATTTTTCAGCATACTAATTACACATGAGACAACTTGCCCCAACCTGATGTATGCATTATGAAATGTTCCCTTGTCCACAGTTCACACTTTTGGTTCAAACCTACCTTCATTATGTAGTTGATACTTTCCTTAATTTTATACCAGGGTGAGTTTACCCAACATCTACAAAAATAAGACAACACTGCATTTTTAGTTTGCAGGATATAACTCACAAAAATATTCAGTTTTGAACAAGGTGTTTCACTTCACATACAGAACCACTGCCAGAGAAAACCATCATTTATGTAGTTTGTAATTGACAAACATAATTATCCAAGATTAGATGATCTAATCGACAAACATAATTATCCACTTGAAACAAGTAGTAGGTTTCATGTATTTTTACAACAGGCTTAAACCAATTATGAACTCCCACTAACTTATAATACAGACAACTATATATCGTGCATTTAAAATAGCTTTAAACCGACTCTGAGGATGGGTTTCTCTAAGAAGAGACAAATTCAGCATCTGCTTGCAATCAGCAACACAAGTCACTTAAATCGTGTGATGTCATCTCGCGTTGAAAGCGCTCAACATGTGGGAGGTATTGAGGCGGGAAACATGTTGAACAAGCGCCTTCCTCGCCGTGGTCGAGGAAATGTGGGAACAGGATGGGCAGCCGGCCGCCCCGTCAAAACACTGTGGTCAGCCACCACTTATGCTGCAGGCAGAAAATAAAGGAGCCCAGGGCAATGCTCGAGGTGGGAGTCTGGCTTTAAATAAAGCTGTTCGATAAGTGAAAGTAGAAGAAGTGCCGACGAAGTAACGCACCGAGGTATTGTTGTTATTGAAAATATCCCAAGTCTGACCCTAAAATTTGTCCAGTCAAAAGCAATCACTTTCTCTCTTTTACTGATGCGGGTTTAGAGGTTTTTCTCTCCCATCGTCAAGCATTACAGTCAACCAACACCATCCAGCTGTGATATTAACTGAAAACGATTAAGGTGGGACCACACGGGCTGCCCTCAGACTAGACTTTGCAATGCAGGAATGAAAAAGGGCAGTATTTTTAGGAGATCCCTGCAGTCAGTGTCAGATGAAAGATTTACTTCAGTGTTGTAAAGCACATTTAAGTGCCACCTATGTAGAAAATGATTTTGATATATATCATTTGTATCCAATTATAGAAAGGGAGAGTTTTTGGAGACGCCATATTAATCATGACTCCCCTGCATGTTGAACAGATTTGACGATTATTTATAAAGCCAGCTCAGAATGCTACTCTTGTTCTCAAATATTGTATGATAGATCAGTGGTTTGATCCATTTTTCTGTTTGTTTATTTAACTGTGGCAATCTTCCAACATGGCCACATTGAAAATCGACTTGTTTCTACAGAATGTTCCAGCACCAGTGCTTGATGTGGCACCAGTACCTGCAATTCTCTAGTTTAGTCAACAAAGTACCTGCAGTTTTTCTTGTGTACCACCACTTCTCAGAGTCTCCCGGTATGATGTAATTCTTTTATTTAATGTCATACAGTGGATAATTTTATGTGGCTCGCCAATGTATCTGACCCTAGGTCTGACGGATTTCGAGACGATTGCATCACAGTCTAAACAACTGAGCGCTCTCTGTGCATAACTCAGCGGTGAGTTTAACAACACTCAGCGGAGTGCACGTGTTTAAGCTTGTCTGGGCTTAGTTTAGTTACACTCTTTAAAACATGAACCAGCAACTTTTAGGAGAGCACATTTTATCACGTCTCATTCAAAAAAAAATATTTATGCAAACTGCTTAGTAGTTGCAGTCAAAACTACAGACTAAAAAAAAACTTCACAGCTGTTACAGAAGTGATGTCAGCTCATATGCACAACCTTTTTCAACCAAAATAATCAATTATGAAAAACAAACCTTTAAAGAAAATACACATAAAAGTTTGCTTTAATTCATAAAAGTTGCTTTAATAATGGTGTAAGTTTGATTTAATTTTGTTCTCCACTTACCAATGATTATCTGCAAAAAACAGCTGTCTCCTGCACAAATTTACCATACGTGCAGGACAAGAAAAGGCTCATTGTCCCCTCCTGAATGGGAGTATAATAGAGAAAATGAAGAACAGGCATTGCATTTTAAAATTATTTTATCTACAAAGACAGTTCTACGTTAGATTGCCATTGTTACAATAAAAAAGTGTGAAATATCTAAAAATGTTTGGCCCCCATTGAGTTTTCCTGTGGATAATCTAGCCCATGAAAAAAAGTAGTTAAAGAGCCCTACCATATAGTAACCCCCAAATGTATTTATACATTTTTAAATAAACATTTGTTGTAAACAAAGGCGGTCTCCGAGTATCATTTACCCAAAAAACACACACACGCGCACACACCAGCACACACACCACTCTAGTATTTTGACATCGACTCTATTCTCCCAAGCTACTGACAAGCAGCATCTCCCATCAGACAGTTTTGCAAAAATTCAAGTGTGTTAATCATTTACTGTGGTGCTACTGATAGCACATTGGGTGAATGATCTCTGAGACATGGGTTTTGGTCTCATGGAAACCAGGAAGTACTTTCATTCACATAATCAATGGTGAGTGCGATCCAGAGGTTGCATTCTCCATCTAAGATTAAATTTGTACTTCACTGATGGTTATGTTTAGATTTAGGTTTTGGGCATATGGTTAATAAAATATGCATTCCTGTTGACTGCATTACGTCATTTACAACTTAAAACAACTCGCTTTTGGCTCCACTCAGTGGACATTTCACCCGGTAACTGGAGCTCACACGTGCCCATATCTTCAATAACATTTCTAGTTTCAGCCACTGGGGGAAGTGATTTTGGTAAGCAGTGACCGATTTCAGCTAAAGAACTTTTGACCTATGTACTGTCAAAAAATTCACAGTCAGATCAAAAATTCTCAAATTTTGTGCATGCAAGTGCAATGCCAACATATGCCTACAAACACAAGCTTCTTTCCTGCTTATCATTGCTATCCAACACTTTTGGTCCTATCTGCTTCCTCTTTGGACTATGGCTCATTTCCGTGCGACGGTGCAAAAATAGCCAAGCCCTCTGCACCCCTCCATGTTGTTTCTTCCTCTCTGTGACTCCACGACATCGATCAAGCCTGTTCTTGGACTTCCTATCTCTTCCTGTGACCAAAAGAAATGAAAAAATATCAGAGGCGTGACTTTTTCTTTTGACCCCATTTGATTTTTACCTGCTGTTTCCTATTGACAAAGTTCCTGAACTTTTGCAGGGGGGAAATATTAGCTGATTCCACATTAACCTCTTAAGACAATTTCACTACGATTTACCTACTATAGTATTAGGAGACATTGTGCTAAGTTTGCATGTCACCCTAAATATACAGTTTAAGATTATCTGCCTCAGCACCCCTTTACATCAAATAGGTCCATGTGGGAACTTTATTTTTAAATCAGTTCCTGGCAAGTCTGTCTTGTTGTCTGTTTCCCCCTCTAAATGTGTTATTTCTCTCTTCTGATTAATGTAGCTCTCTGCCGCAAGATGATGTTTGTAGCATGATAATCGAGACCTAATCCCCAAATCCCTGTGTGGTCAACACAACTGAATCTTGAGTTTCTCATCAGCCCATGTTTATGTGTGTGTGTGTGTGTGTGTGTGTGTGTGTGTGTGTTCTTTTTTTCTTCACTAATCCTGTCTTTCTCTTCCTGGATGGTTGGAAAAGAAAGGAGGCTTGGAGCAGGGCCATGCCAGGTTCTGCAAACTGTGGCATGTGCACTTTTTCCCAAGCCATAGCCTGGCCACTGTGGATTAATTTCCACTTCAATATTTTTGCAGGAGAAGTTAAGAAGCTACAATGTTTCCTGCCCCTCAACCAGTTTCAACACATATGTACAAAGTCATGCAAAATATACTCTTTCTTTATTATTGTAAATGGGCTTAGAAATTGACATGCATGGGGGTGTCAATGTACCACTACTCAACACAAGCAAAAAATGTTGATGAGTTGAGTTTGCTAGGCTAGAAAGCAAAGGGAGTTCACAGTAAACACTGAAAATGTGTGTTTGGATGTCCTTCCAGGATTTTACGAACTGGCATTTGCAAGGATGAATACAAATTCAACCACTATTCACATTATTTGCAGTAGCTTGCAATTTAGTATAATTCTTAAAATGTTTCTGCCAAAAAATGGAATCTGAGGTAATCCGATCACTATTCTACATTTTTGATAGCTGCAAATGAATGCTCCAAAAGCTTTAATTAGTCGAGACATTTCCAACTGCATTCCTGCCATTTTATCACCTCCACTGTAACAGAGTGAGTGGTGGTCTCCTGCTCTGTGTCAATACGTGTCATTAACACAGTGTATCTAAACCCAGAACGACCAAACACATTGGATTTACACAAAATGGAAACTTTCGTGTGACCACAGTCAGCATGTGTACATCACATCTTCACAAACTTTTCACAAACTTTTTGACCCGTGGTGCGGGTCAGTAATGAGTTAATTTGGAGAGCTCACATTTGTACTGGGAAATGAGATGTTCATGAACTATGAAACTGGTTCCCTTATTTGGATAGTAGATAAAGTTTTATTAAACTTTAAAGTGCTCAAATCCACGGTTATCTCAAATAATTGTTGTTAGATCAAGTGATCGCAATCAGGTGACGCAATAATAGCTGCAGACCTACATTTGTGTTTTTAGTCTACAGTTTTATAGGTCAACTATTTAAACCGTACCAAAGGTTACTTGCATTACCTGAGGCAGACAATTTTAATTAAAAAAAAATCAAGTGGATCTTCCATTGGAGTTTCTCTTCCCTCCATCGTAGATATTTACACCACACGCTGCATCCGCAAAGCCACCAGCATTATGGATGACCCCACGCACCCCTCACACAAACTTTTCACCCTACTGCTGTCTGGCAGTGGAGACGAAGCATTCGGGCCCTCATGGCCAGACTGTGTAACAGCTTCTTCCCCCCAGCCATCAGACTCCTCAATACTCAGAGACTGGACTGACACACACACACACACACACAGTTGAACACAATCCAACCCCCATTGCAATTTTTGCACATTGCTGCTTCTGTATTCATAAATATTGTACTTAATTTCTTGTCACTATCTCCCTACCTGCTACCTCAATAACTGCTGAGTCCATATATAGTAAAAGCTTATCTGCTGAATACTATGTCATAGTATGTTATGTTTACATTCACAGCATTTTCTATTATATTGTAATATCTTTTTGCACTGCCTGTTTTATCGGACACTTTCACACCAGAACTGTGTACTGGTCAGCACTGCACTGTTTTTACTCTGCCTATTGTCCTGTTTTAGCATTATTGTACCATCTTGCACTTTATGTTGTAATGTGTAAGTCTTTTTAGTTCTGTGTAGTCTCATGTGGTTCTGTGTTTGTTTTATGTTGTTTTATGTAGCACCATTGTCCTGGAGGAATGTTGTTTCATTTCACTGTGTACTGCACTAACTGTATATGGTTGAAATGACAATAAAAGCCACTTGACTTGACTTGATTTGACCATCAGCCATCACGGATTTCACCTCTTGAATGTTTGTTTTGTGTGTGATTATTATTTTTGGCTTGCTAACTGGATATTTAGTTAATATGCACTTAAATATTTACAGGTAATTGCACTTACACTGTCATTGACACATTACAGAAGTATACTTTGAAATTTTCACAAATTTTTAGAAAAGATTTAGCAAATTCAGTCATTTTGTGCAACAGTAATCAGGAAGATGTTCCAAAATGCTCTAAAACGGATCATTAGTGGTGTAAAACAAGAGTGAAAACCACTTCAATGTTAAGTTGGACCTGCCAGTGCAAAGACAGAATTTGCATATATGAAAAATTGCAACTACTGACTGCAACTTTGAATGGTTAGCGGCAATGAGGTCAAATTTGAAATTGTTTAAACTTTGAGTGCTGCGTTAAGGAGGTCGCAAGTCAGACAAGTCATGTTCACACAGAATGTGTTTTTTCAGCCATCCCTATATATATATATATATATATATATATATACACTGTGTTAGATATTTAATGGTATGTGCATGACAGAGTAGGGTATGAAAATATTGTGGCAGTCCAAATGTATGAAAAGTTTTTTTTTTTAAGAGGATGTATTAGTTTACAATATTAATATACTTTTTTATATTCTTTCATATAATTTGGAAGAACATGAGGATGACCGAATTTTCATTTTGGGAAGAAATATACCTTCAAAGGATATCATGCTATTTATGTTCTAAAAAATGACAACACATATCAGGGCAGGGGAGGACTTCTTCAAGGGGTGGAGACCAGTGATGTCATCTGCTCTCAGAAGATTTATCAACGTCTTTCCAAGCACCAGAGAAAGGAAATGCTGACTTGTTTTATGTGGAAAGGGCATGGTAGGCCGGAGGGGGCCTGCGGTCTGATTGTAAAACATGGAAGAGGAACATGTTAAACCTATTGATACAGCCATGTCAGGAAATCCCCCCTGGGGGTGGTCCTTAGTTTCCACAATAGTTTCCATTAACTGAAGCCATTGTGGTCTAGTTTTGCTTCAGCTGGAAAAATTAGGCCTAGTGTATATCAGGTGAGTCATCAATATGCAACAGAAAGTAGGGGCTGTTCAGACACTACGCATTATTTTTCACATTCCGTGTTTTTGCATCCTTCTGTGCTGTTTTTAAAATTGTTTTCTATGTAAATATTTACTCAACGAACATGTTTTACTGTTGTGTCACATGTGAGCATTTTAAACTACCTTGCAAATGCCCGGAAGCTAATGTGTAAGTAAGTGCGAGTTTCGCGTACGAGGTGTTAAGGACATGCTTATTAATATTATGCCCTTACACAAACCCCTTATCCAAACCTAACCGATCAGTGTGTAAAGATGATAGGAAGCTGTTATGTGTGACAGAAGCAAGTAATTGTTGTGTATTAAATGGAAACGATGTCCAGCAATGTCATTGTGGCAAGGTGGAGGGCGGGACCGGGAGTGTTGAGTCACGACACGGCCCCGCCCTCCACCTTGCCACAGTCATTGACTTTAGTGAAAGTCGAGTGCAGTCGTGCAATATCATACGAATTAGCCCAATTTAGAAAAGTCATATGAATCCTTACAATTTCACCGTGAGAGTGTGTAGCCAGAACAGGATGCTATTCTCACTAGTCTGCATCAATCAAAAGAGCTCTGAATGAAAACAAGATGAGAAGGAGAGAACCTGAAAGAAACTACTTTGAGAGTTGTACCATTTTAGTTCTGGAGTCTTCAAGAGTCAAGGTAAAGAGCCCTATTACTTCAAAGCCTATTTCATGGATGTCAGTGGATATCATACCTTTTGAGGGATGACTCGATTTGTTTTCCTTTCTTCCTCTCACCAAATCTATGTTTTTCCATTGTAGCTATGCTTTGTATGAGATTTGGATACACTGACGCAAAGGTAATTAAGCAAAGAATTTTACCTGTGATATTCTAAGAAACAGAAACGGATAGTTTGCAAGAAATACTTGTTCAAATTTCCTAAATCTAAAACTATTTTAAGCATAATTTTGCTAATGTTTCAAAAAAAGTCAATGGATGTGTTGCGTGCTCACAACCCACATATTAAGAGACTGTATTCTGTTTAAATTTAGCACCAACCATCCCCATTTTCTGTGTTGTATTGTGTGATCACAGCTCTTTTCTGAGAAGATTTGAGTGTATTAAAGATTTTAAAATAGAGGATACTGGTGTGACCCTTGGGGTGCATGTACAGCTGAACAGGCTGTGTACCTTTTCCTGTTTAGATCCATTTATCTTGTCTAGTGTTATCAGGTCATCAGCTGTGTCTGCGTCCTTTTCGCTCACGTCTTACAAAGGTGTACTTCAGACATTTTTTTTTTTTTCATATTTTACACATAGACTTATTTATAACATTTGAGCACATATGAGATTCTTTGCACACAGGTAACCAAAACAGGTTCAATGAACTCATTGAGTTAATTCATTACCTCGAGGTAATTAAAGAAAAGGTCCCACCTTATAGTAGGTGTCTTTTAGTATTATGTACTAACATTAAAATACATACGCATTGCAATGCAATGTATTTATTGTGCAACTACGTGTTCTGCAAAATTCTCACAAGATTCATATTTGCTGCTACTGAGGTTGAGGTACAGGTAGTTTTAGGAGTAGGGGTAGGGTCAGGTATTATGGTTTAGGGCAAGGTTTGGGGTAGGGTTAGTTTTAGGGTTGGGGATAAGGTTAGCAGTGTAACTGCAGATGTAAATATAGCAGCAAGCAGCGATGACAGGCCCAAGCACAGCTGGTCCTTTTCCACCCTGTGGCTTTCAATGTGGACACATGCATTTGGCATTTTGAAAACAATTTTGAAGCAATTTGGGTATATATATATATATATATATGAGGAATGTTTTAAACTCTGCTGTAAGAGCCACACTTCCTGCTGCCAGGTGGTGGCGCTATGACCATGACCCAAAATAGTAAAATCCAAGTGATTAGCCCCCAAGATTAAACATACATCTCAATTTTTATCTAAATCACACATTGCACACAGAAGATATGAGACTCTTCCTGTTTTCCCTTTACATGTATTCTGTTACTCCCCAACCCTGTATGTATGTATATATATATATATATTAGATAGTATTAACATTTGCAGCAGCCTTATGAACAGGATTGGGTCAAATTCAATCAGAACATTTCTAACTCTGACAAGTTAAGCAATAAGCAGCGTGGAAAACAGTAAACTGTGGTTTCATTGACTCATTACATTTTTAGATTTTTAAACCTCATAGTATACACATCTTAAGTAGAACTAAAAGTGAGCACTAAATGTAAATATTGAAAAAAATATATGTAACTACATTGTTGTCGTAAAGCACATCAGGGTTTATGATGTAGATTCAGAGGCACCAAAAGCAGCTCTTCACAAAACAAGTTTTAAATGTCATCTGCTTTGATGGATAGGTTCCCATTGGTGTCCCATGGGTTACAGAGGGGAAGGCAATGGGGGAAGAGTCTGCCCCGGTCTCCTCTGATGTCTCAGTAGAGGGATGAATGGAGCTGAACAATGGAGGAGGAGAACCCTCGGTGAGTCTAACTTGTACTGTATATACGGCTGCATGTGGCATTTGCAGGAAGCCAAGACTACAGGGTGTGGGGCCATGCTCTCTGCAAAGATCAGATTTCCACATTCTTCCTTTCTGCCACACCTAAGTCCTTAATTGCATGGCCACAGACAAAGTATTCTGAGACCACACCATTGCAGCCAGGACCTGGATGTTTGATTTGGGCCAGAACCAGAATTTTGGTTGAGATCGGTTGAGTTGCATGCAGCCGTTCTCAGGAGGAGGGAAAGAGGAGAGAAAGACTGAGACGAATAGATCAAACATTCAGTGGAAGACATGTTTGAATGTCATTCAAAATGTCTGGAATTCAATGAGATGGGCTTGTTCTTTACTCGTCTGAAACTGATCTAACTCAAATACATGTAAATCTTGCAATGATTGAATTTTTTCACAACATCTCAAATCAAAATCAAATCACTTTATTGTCACATATGTCAATATGAGTGTGAAGTGGATTGCGTAAGATCGTCTTTTTCATATAAATGTAAAGGAAATAGTGATTCAAATCAACACATCGGTATAATCAGATAAAAAGAATATAGAGTCAGCATACATCTTGCATGAGAAAGCCTTGGTTCCTCAATGCGAGTAGCTTTCATCCAATTCCTTTCCTTTCTTTTTTTCCCCCGCTCCACTTGTTTCTGATCAATAAAGGTCTATATTCTCCCACACAAGGTTTCCCATTCAATACATCTGCCAGGAGTTTTAAAAACATAGAAGCATGATCCATGTATTATTGGCTGTTACCATGATCTATCTTCCCAGATATCTGCCATTAAGAATGAGTTTTGTTTATTTCCTTTATACATCCTTTATTGACTGCCATTGGTGGATGGCCACTCAGTCATACTCTGTAAGATATGTGTTGAGAAGCACCCCACCCTCATCAACCAATGAGAGTGGCTTTTGATTTGGACCATGAGTTTTGAATCTACAACCTATAAAATAAAAAAAAATAATAATAATAAAAATCATTCTTATCATGTCATTATGCTGGCTTGGCAAAGCCTACTGTTTTTCTACAGTCATGGTTTATTTTTTTTCCAAGTTCCCTAAACCAAGCTCAAAATTATCAATTGTAACTCCAGAGCTTTCAAGCTACATGAACCAACATTGGCACAGACCTTCAGACTGTTCTGAATTGGTGTGGTGTAACTTTTCTAACTGGCAGACAGTCATTGAAGCATCCTATAGACTTACAATGAAGGAATGTTAAAATGGACCAACAGAATGCTTGTTAATCAAGATACAACTGTCAAAATTTCAAATGTAAATTGAAACAAGGCCATTAACCTTTAAGGTGCTCTTATCTTTTTCTTGCTGTTCTCTATCTATCTATCTATCTATCTATCTATCTATCTATCTATCTATCTATCTATCTATCTATCTATCTATCTATCTATCTATCATCTATTTGTCAGTTTGTCAGTTTGTCAGTCTATCTATCCTTCTGTCCTTCTGTGCTATCTATCTATCTATCTATCTATCTATCTATCTATCTATCTATCTATCTATCTATCTATCTATCTGTCTGTCTGTCTGTCTGTCTGTCTGTCTGTCTGTCCGTCCATCCATCCGTCCGTCCGTTTATCCATCTGCTCTGTCTGTCCACCATCCATCCATCCATCCATCCATCCATCCATCTATCTATCTATCTATCTATCTATCTATCTATCTATCTATCTATCTATCTATCTATCTATCTATCTATCTATCTGTCTGTCTGTCTGTCTGTCTGTCTGTTTTTCAACCTGTCCTTCCATCCATCCGTCTGTCCGTCCATGTAGCTATCTGCTGCCATATCTGGCTATCTATGAGACAGTCTGTTTGATCTATTTAGCTTGCTTTCTGGCTGTTGGTCTTACTATGATTTCTGCATGACCTTCAAAATTTAAATGTTTAAAACTACTTTAAACTTTCAGTCAAGGCTTTGTCAAGCTATCATCAAATATTTTCTCGACAAACTTTACCTTTCTTTACCAAACTCTAATTTCTGGTCCAACCACTAAGTGTTTGAGAGGAATTTAAAGTAAATGCCTAATACAATGTGTAATGGTTGATTAGACCGACAGGTTTGACACTATTCAAACTATTTAAAAATGTGATTTGAATATTTAATCATGTACTGTATAATATTCTGACCTAAACTGACTGGTCAATACTTATGTGGCAGAACCGCTGATCTGAATGAGATTCAATAGTTAACGAATATCCTTCGTTCCTTTGGGGACCTCATACACACTATACATTTTGTATCATTGGTGAAGAGGTTGTCTTTGTGGTTGGCAAACCTTAACACATTTCACTGTATTCTGAATAATTCACGATTCTATTATGAAGAATCGTTTTCTTTAAGAGAGCTCTATGTCTGTATGTCTGATAAACCACTTCATTAAATTTTTCATAAAATACATCCATAAGACACCACAATTTCACCACAGTTCACTTTAACATTTAAAGCGAACAGTAAACCCAAACATGTTTCTATTACAATTATTATAATTTTGCCCAGAGGCCTTGACTCGATCACTTGCAAAGAGGTGTATTGCCTACATAAAAATTTTCAGAAGCCTGCATCTTCTGAATGTGCTTAGCAGTAAGGTTCTTGATGGTCAGCAGAACGAATCGGGAGCGTTTTGTCCCTGTGATAAATTGAACACTCTGACAGGCCACTTCACCCCCCCCCCACCCCCACCCCCCGCCTGAATGCCACAATTTGTTCCCTCCAGAGGCCGAAAGACGAATCTCTGCAGGTGACAGATTTATTGGTATCCATATGAGGCAAAACACCTCAAAGTCTCTGTAAAGGCTCCAGACCACTGCAAAGAGAGATTGAACCCCATTTATATCAAGTTGGATTCCAGTAAAATATTTCATTCGTTTCATCAGCAGGTTGGACTGAAGACCTGGAAGCCTGGATTTTGTGAAGAACAACATTCATTTTCACACGTTAGGGCAATAAATATCTTTAATGGATTTTTTTTTTTTAACAAAATAATAAATGTTGCGGTCAGTGGCAGAAAATATTTTTTTATTTAAGTGGTGATATTACATAAGAGAAAAAAATTGGTCTCTATTTTATGAATTATCAAACTCTCCAAAGCTGGAACAATAGTCAAATGCATAAGCAAGACATAAGCAAACATTATCCAAATGAGCCATTTGAGTAGTGATTATATCAGCATACCAGCCTGGTGTCATAGAATCATGTAACTATTTTTGTAAAATAAGTTTTACATGGATCATTGTACATACATACATGTGACACTTTCCTGGTAAAATAAACACTATAGGCACAATAACAACAATTACTTTTATTCATTTTTACACAAATCACAAATAAAATGACATATTATCAATTAATAAACGCTTACTTTTCAACCTGTTTCTTACACAATGCTATAACATCTAAACACTTTTACAACAGTGCCTGACTTGTAACTTCATTTTAACGTTTGCATTACATAATCAATTGACAAGTTTGTGCAACCGCAATCAAATTATGCGGGTACTCAACTGATAGAGTGTTGCACTTGTAATGAATAGCTTGCCATTCGACACGTAAGTGAAAGTGTCATAGAAGCACCACAAATTGACATGTTTGCTTCAGCAGTAGCATTTTTCATCTTACATTTGTTTTTATGACATTATTGGTTAGGTGGTAAGGTTTAGGGTTAAGGGTAGGGAGAGGGCTACACTGGGAAGAGAAATCGGCCCTGGATTTTACAAATCAACTGGCACAAATGTTGAGCGGGGGGGTGTTCGCAGTCCTTTTCTGCATATCGCGGCACCGTTTTGTGGTCCGTTTTGCATAACACAGTGGCTCATTTTAGCTTATCGAGGCCAATTCGGCCCGTTTTGTTGCCGACCCACCGGCCCGCTCGGTTCATCCGATGGCCAGTCCACCCCTGATCAGCTGCAAAGTGCGTCCTGGTTAGGGAGGTTGGTTTTGTTGATTTAAAATTTAGAGCATCATCCCATGTAAAGCTCTATGGGAGAACAGTTAACCGCGGAACTGCCAAGTTAAGTGTAAGGAACAACTGTACATACATACATTTGGAGAAATATCATCACAGCTGAATTATTATCTTAACCCTAAACCTAAAGCCAAAAGTACTCTTCGGTTTTGCATGAACGCTAGGCATATGCGTACAGGGCAAGTGATGTAAATTTCGTCATCAACAGAGTTTTCGAGCACAAAACGAATCAATTCATTTAAATATATTTCCTATAATATCTTAACAATTATGGCTGTAAATCGAAATCCACTTCTGCCACTTTCAGTGGCATTTTTGCCCCAAGCCTTGATTGATTACTGACCCTGTTTGTAGTAGCATGTCAACAGCACAAGGCGCAGCATACATTAGAATTTTCATAGTGTAGAGAAACATGAAAAACCCATGTGGTGGATTTCTGGGTGTCTGCAGAAGCTGGAAGTGATTTTTATTGGGCACTAGAGCTCAAATGAATCAGTGTAGTTTTTTTTTTGTGCATGTTGGCCCACTTTAGAGTTCACAGGTGTCCCAGCCACAGAATCCACCTCTGAGAATGGCTCTAATTAATGGTGTTGGAGCGCTCCTAGAGAGAAAGGACATGGGTGGTCCTCCTCACGCCACCTCAATCTGTTCCCAACAGCCACGCAGCTCCGAAAATATACAAAACCCTTCCCAACCTTTTGGACCAAGTTACCCAACTCTCCCAAGCATCTCCGTTACTGAGCCCAATTTACATTGAGATCACTTGAAATTTGTAGTCCAAACTTCCGTCAAACCCAGACTTCATTGGGCAACCACATCTCAATCTACTGTCAAGAACTTGTCATGCCAGGGATTTGAATCTGAGGGAGGGAAAATGTGATTGTTTTCTTCGTGAGGCCAAATTGAAGACGCATGTTTGAATGGGGAGGGTTTCCAGATCTAGGAGAACGGGTCTGCTGCCAAACAGGAAGAAGAGGCTGTGGAGAAAAGGAAGAAATAAGAGTGATCCTCAATGCAATGCTTGCCCATTTGAGCCAAAACAAATACAACCCCACGAACCTTAATGACATGATGTCAATAATGTGGCTCTTCAGAATAAGCCTCCATGAAGACAAGCGAACATGATTTTTTATATAAGCATGTGAGGTGTCTGTCAGAGCCAATTGGAAAATGACTATTTTTAATTTACAAATTGAATATTCCCCAGCACATAAGTGGTAAAAATGGATTGAAATAAGTTAATCTCCCTGTAATGTATGTTGTTAAATGGTATACTCTGTTAAATTGGTCTATTACAACTGAAAATGTAATTTTGGAAACTTTTCTTACAGTGCACACGGGTAGCTGACAAAATTGTTTTGGAAAGTTGACATGTCTCGTTGAGTGACATGTTATACTCCATCTAAAACGATTTTAAACAACATTTTGCTAATTCTGTTAATTCTTCGTATATTCATTGAAATTACAAAGAATACATGTACTTCTATTATGCTATTCCAGTAAAAATATCTCACCAAGACATCCTTAAAACAAGAAAAAAGACACAAAGTGACATAAGATATTAAGATAAATTAAGTATTGTTTTAAGATACTTTTTTAGAAGAATTTTTGGCTTAAAAAAATTATTATTATTATTATTATTATTATTATTACAATTTTATTATTATTTTTACTTGTTCAAAATCATTTGTCACACTCCAGGGCCATTTTAAAATAAAATACTAAACTTATACACATATTTATACGAACATTTATAAGAATTTGAATATAAAATCTTGATGTTGATTAAAAAGAAGTCCACAGACACATTCTCCATCAATTCCCCATAAACACTTGAGCTCGTAACTTCCACCACAACTGTCAACTCATAATGAGCAATAATGAGACAAACACAAGATATTATGATATGCCTCAACATCTCCCATGTGTCTCAGATGTTTGCAGTAAGCATTGTGATGCAAGCAGGAGATGCAAATCTCCCAGGGCTTTCCCTCTTAGAGAGAGAGAGAGAGAGAGAGAGAGAGAGAGAGAGAGAGAGAGAGAGAGAGAGAGAGAGATGTTATTCTAATGGGTTAATGATCGGCTTTCAAGTTAGAGTGCCATTAAACGCAGGGCAAACTGTATCTCTCTCTCTCACACACACACACACACACACACACACACTTAATTGATGAAGATTCTTCCCTATCAAAACAGCCCACCACCATAAATGTCATTCCAGTGTGTTGCACTGTTCAAACAGTGGCCCTGTGTTAATGGTTAGGTAGAAGTATTTGCTGTGCATTAGTCTGTACCTGAGCCGGCACAATAGTGACCCTTGATGATAGAGGAAGCAGACAAAGAGAGGATGACTAAATGAGGTCTGAGTGCTGCAGAGAGTCTTGTCAGTGCCGTCCCTCAGGAAGAGGTCAGCAAACAGAATGTTTCAGTAGGTTAGACACAGATCATTCCTTGATGGTTGTAAAAGAAAGAAGTTCATCTGTGCTATAATTAAGCAATGAGGGAAGAGAGGCCATGCTATATTGTAAACATTGTTGTGGAGGAAGGGCGGACAGTGGACAGCATACAGTGGACTAAGTGCATTGCATTAAAAAAAAAGAATACAAAAGAAGAAAAAAGTATAATATAAAAAAAGTTAACATCTTTAAAACAAAATGCATTTAATTAAGATGCATAACACTTGTTTTCAGCGTATATGTCTTCAATCAAAGGAATGTTCTGAGTTTGACACAAGTAATGCTCAATCTACAGCATTTGTGGCATAATATTGATTATAACAAAAAAAATTAATATACCACCATTTGTTTAAAAAAAGCAAAAATCTGTTACAGTGAGGCACTTACAATGGAAGTGAATGGGGCCAATTGTTTAATGTTAAAACACTCAAAAATATCATATAGTTTCAAAAGTATAGACACAAGACACAAAGGATATGAGTATAAACATGACTTTAGTGTGATGTAATCACTTACTAACCTTTTCTGTGTAAAGTTAAAGCCAATTTTACCATGACGATGTAATGTCAACAAACCCTAAATCCCTAAAATGACTGTAAAAATGACCATTTAAAAACTTCACAGCTCAAACTATACATGAGTTTTGACAGAAGAATTAACTAAAGTGCTTTTATAAAATTATAAGCTTCACATTTCTGTGTTTAAACCCTCTCAAATTTTCCCCCATTCATTTCCATTGTAAGTGCCTCAATGTAATCCAGATTTTTGCTTTTTTTTAAAGAAAAGGAGGAACACAATGAAATTAAATTCTGTGGTAATCAATATTATGTCACAAATGTATATAATTGTATTGAACCATGATCATTCCTTTAAGTTTATTAATTCAAGATGTATTCTCTGAAAAAAAATCCTTTTAAATGTATTTTTGCTTTTCAAGTATATTTTTGTTGTTTTCAGAATGTTTCAATATTTTACAGGAAAATAAGATACAATAATGACTAAAAACTGTATATTATTTTTTTGTGATATACAGCCTTCTATAAAATGGTTACATACTGTAAAATGTTTTTTCATTTATTAATTGTTAATAAAACTAATTTATTAATTATTTTATTAAGAAAAATAAGCGTTTCAATTTAGCGCTATACCATATAAGCGCTAAATCATAAATCATAAAGTCTGTGTGCATGGTCAATAAGTTTTGGTAATTTCGTGCAAGCATGTGTTAGGTCTAGGCGCGAGTATGTTTGGCGAATTCACACGCCCCAAATCGCTATTGGGCTGGGTCAAGTGCACTTTAATTCTGAGGTTCTTCTCCAGTTATTGAACCATCTGTGTCCTGTTATATAGTCCATTCTATGTCAAATGCCAGTGATATAATCAAAGACAGCACATTCTTAAGAAGTTTGAAGTGTAAATTAACTGCATGCAATGAATAAATATTTCTATGAAAGTCACACGCTCCTTTAATAAGCATAGAAAATGTGAATCGAATGTAATTAAATTACAGAAGTGTAATGTTATTAATCATTTTTAGCAATTGACTAATCATGGCTAGTACTAACATTGATTGTATTTATATGCTCTTCACTTCTGCTGGTCGATTTTGATTTTGAAAATTAAATGTATTTATTGAAACAAAATCTTTTTACCAAAAATATTTCTAAATTCAAATTACACTTAAAACGAAACCAAGATATAATAAAAATAACAAAGTGGTCATAAAAATCATACCAAATCCTAACATTTTACCCTCTCCACTGGCCTCTTTTGCAGTGTGTCTGTTCAATGAGTTTGCACATGAACTTTATTAGTACTTTAATCTCCAAAATGAGTTTAGAAATTGTGCTGAAAACAGACATGCTTTTCATATGTCTTAACGCAACTACATGTTTCTCAGGAAAATAGCAAATTGCACTTTTCAACACTTCATTTACATACAATACATCCACAGTTTGCGCGCATACACCCACAGATAGTGCAAACACTTCCACCCACACCCAATTGCACTTAGAATTAGCCCTCTCACGAAAATTGGATAAGGCGTTGAGCACTGTCTTTGTATGTATCGCTGCGCTTTGCGCTCTTACATAAACAGAGCCCATAGTCCCTGACATGAAAACCTAGTGCTCTTGTTTTAATGGATAGTTCACCCAAAAATGAAAATTCTGTCATCATTTACTCACCCTCATGTGGTCTGGTGGCAGGTCATCCCCATCAACCTGGATGAGGGAGGGGGCAAGGGGAGGGAAACAAAGAATAATTAAAATGTATGGGGGGGGGGGGGCACTCTTGTAACAGTCCCCCCCAAAACCACTACAATTTAAAAAGGAGAGGGAAAAGGCCAACACAGAGTGGCAGTGAGAGAGAGAGAGAGAGAGAGAGGTGAGAGAGATAAAAATAAAAAAAACTTACTCGCCGGTTCTCTGATACACCGTAGCTTGTTCCTTGGCCACTCCTCCACCCTCTACCGAACGGCAGCCGCGCCCCTCCGGATGGATTCGAGGTAGCTCTCCAGCGCCTGGCAGATAGAACGCCCCGGCGTGTTTTTGGGGACTCGGAAGGGGTCTCCCCCACCCCTGGCAGTGGTTTCCTCGCTCCAGGCGGTCGGACTCGGAGCCCCTCCCCACTCGCGGTTGGCGATCCCTTACCCAGCCGTATTTCAGTGTCTAGAAGGGGTATCCTCCGCCCCTGGCAGCGGCATTTCCTCGCTCCAGGTGGTCGGCCAGGAGCCCCTTCTCCCCTCGCGGTCGGCAGTCGTTGCTCCGCTTCCAGGCAACTGGGCTCCTCGTCCCCGGGCAAATGGCTGGGGCTGCTGCATTGGGGTGGACGGAAGTGGCAAGTACTCTGCTACGGCGTATCCCTCTTCCTTTCCGGGCTTCGGCACCAATGTAACATAATAAAGTGCCTCACGGGCAAGGAAGAGGCGAGAAACTGGCTTAACGTATAAACAATGGCTTAATGAGAAACTCAAAAGACAAACACATAAGACGACGAACATGTCCGTAAGGATCTCTCTCTCCCGCACCGCCCTCTGCGATCGGCCTTTATCCCTCTCAGCGGCTTGATTAGCCTGATATGGGACCGGGTGTGTCGAGTCACGAGCCGGCCCCGCCCTCCGCCCTGCCACAGTAGTCCATTCGATTTCCGTGTTTATACCAAGTCTTCTGAAGTCATATGATCACTTTGTTTGATTAACAGACCGAAAAGATGTTCTGTCAAAATTTCGTTATTCACTCTCAAATCAAATCAAATCTTTAAATAAACCCATAAACAGAGCTAAAATTGCAAATAGCGTATACTTCAAAAGCATGAACATGTAAGAGACATACAGCAAATACAGCATGCAAAGTAAAAAATGTGGTGTTGTTAACCTTACAAAGTTCCTTTTGTTGGTGTATCCTTATGTAGTAAGGTTGCTTCAGTAATATTACATAAAATGTAAGGATAAAACCAGTTATTTTAGCTCATTCTTCAGTTACCACAAAAACTTTTTGAAGGTTATCTGACAAAAAAATATTTACAATGCAAGACCGGAACTATCCATTTTAAAAGCAATTTAAATATGGTTTAATAGATTCTCAATACAATCAACATGAAGCGCTAACATGAAGCCAAATAATGCACAAATGCGTATTGCCTCCACACTGCAAACCTCATAAGAGGGCACATCTTGGCACCTTCCCCACCTTATTGATGCCGGGCTGTTATGTGCAATTAGCTTTTATTAGACCTTACAGTTGACACTAGCAAATATCATTGAAAATGACAGAATGGATTTACGGTATTGGCAGGGTGATAATTGTCCTACTAGGCGTTCGCAATGCGAGTCCTTGGGAGGCAACAAAAAAGGAATATCTTAATGTTTTCCTGATGTGAGCAGAGGAGACTTAAAAGGCTTCTAATAGCTTCCTATCAGCTCTGTGTCATTAGCAGAGTGCTGGATCGGGCTATTGTGAGGGTGTATGATGAGGCTTTCGTGCATCATCGGCTTGAATTTTCCATTTTGCTCTGGCTGGTTTGGTAAGGGGGAGATGGGGTGGGTTTACAGGAGGCTATTGCCCTGCTCAGGTGTCAGGTAGAGGCGACACGGTGGCCTGTCAGAGTAGCTCATTCAGGTATGATTTAAAACAAACATGGTGACATTCTGCAAATTGGATAGGATTTGGCCTGTTGAGTTGTTTGTGAGTAGGCCTGTAAATGAATATGTAAAGTGTTTAAGGGTGCTTTCACTCTAGAACTGTTGGTGCAGACCAGGGTTATTCAATTCGAGGCCTTCGCATCATTTTTATCTGGCCCTCAATTTCATTTTGATAAAATGGCCCACAGTCTGATCATCAGAGTGCTCTCAGCGAAATGCTCAGCGGTGAGTTTAACAACATTCAGCAGCATGTGCAACAGCATTCAGCTGTCATCAGTTAGTGAACAGATCCGGATTGGAGTGTGCATGTTCAAGCTTTTCTGGCCATAGTTCAGTCACACTGCTTTCCTAAACATAACCAGAACAGTTTAGGTGAGCATGTCTTATTCATGTCTTATTCAATATATTTATGCAAATTGCTTGGCTGCGGTGCAGAGTTCGATCAAATCTATACACGTAAAATATATCAACATGGCAGTTCATATTAAACAAAAGAGAAATCGATAATGAAAAGCGAACATTCAAAGAAAATGCACAGAAAAGTGCTTTTATTCTCCATGCTTGATGTGTCAGGGTCTGTAGTGCTTGAAAAAGTGACAATTTAACTGCATACATTCATATATCCTGACTTTTTAAAGTAAATCTTCACCTATTTGTTATTTATGAAGTCATGTTTGTTCTTTAGCCAGATTTGAGAAGGAATTTATGGCCAGACTACCCCTGACTATTTAGAAGTAAAAACACACAGCATTTTTAGTGTTTAGCTTTGATTTAATGTTAACATCATGTTACTTACATCAAAAGTACTTGCTAAGATAAATACGGAAAAATGTTTGGCACCTGTCACATTTTCATTTGGAAAATCTAGCCCCCGCAAGAGAATATTTGAAGAGCCCTGGTGTAGACCCAAATCTGTTTGAATTTAGAGTTTGGTGTCCAACATAACACAATTCATACAGGAAGTCAACAAGTTGGTAAAGAAAGTTCTGGTGCCTAAAAACGACCCTATTGTGACGAGT
This sequence comes from Moxostoma hubbsi, assembly GCA_032164185.1. NCBI lineage: Eukaryota > Metazoa > Chordata > Actinopteri > Cypriniformes > Catostomidae > Moxostoma > Moxostoma hubbsi. The sequence continues at coordinate 11,782,185 of JAVLUX010000048.1, forward strand.
TACTGAGATGTGACACCTCCCATCAGATATCTTTGAATCCATTCAGATGTTTTTACCTTTTCCTGTGATGATATTATGAGTGCGACTCTGATGTTGTATTTCCCCTCTAAGATTACTGATGGTTAGGTTTAGGTTTAGGGTTTGGGCATATGATTAATAAAACACACATTCCTGTTGACTGCATTACATCATTTACAACTTAAAACAACTCGCTTTTGGCGCCACTCTGTGGAAATTTCACATGGAAACTGAAATTCACACGTGCCCATACAGTATGTTCAGCAGCACTTCCAGCCTCTGGGGGTTGTGGTTTAAA
>JAVLUX010000048.1:12387500-12637500 GCA_032164185.1 Moxostoma hubbsi
TAAATAAAAATGGACCTAAATCTGTTACAGGAAGAAACTTTAGTTGTCAGTGGAGGAGATTGATTCGAGAAGTCACATCTCTCTCTTTTGGCCTTGGTCTGGATGTGTCGGCGGTGGAAAATCTGTTGTTCCTGGAGTGCTCTTTCATCTGAATTCTCATTATTTATTCATTCATTTACCACCTCCTCCATCTATCAGGCATCTGAAGTAGAAAAACAACCCAGACTACTGACAAAATACTGCCCTCCTGCCCTTCTCCCTCCATCTCTGTCAATCTCTGTCACACATTCATATTTTTCAACATTTCAACTTTTTCTCACCTCTCCTTTCTGTTCCTGTTCGCACAGCTTTTCTGTCACTCTGCGCACACCCTTCTTCCCTAACTTTCTTTCTTTCTTCATCTCTCTCTTCCTTCCTTTCTTTGTGTCTCTTCTTTTCTTTCTTTCCATTTTTCTATCTGTCGTCATCTCTCTCTACCTTTCTCTGTCTCCTTTTCTTTCTTTCTATTTTTATTTCTGTCTTCATCTCTCTCTCTCTCTCTCTCTCTCTCTCTCTCTCTATCTCTTCATTCCTACCTTTGTTTCTCTACTTCCTCCTTTCATCACTTTTTTCTTTATTTTACCTTCCTTTCTTTTCCTTCTTCCATCCTTGCTTTCTCTACATCTTTCTTTCCTTCCTTCCTTTGTCTTCTTTTCCTTTCTACCATTCTTCATCTCTCTCTTCCTTTCTTTATTTTACCTTCCTTTCTTTTACCTTCTTTGTTTTCCCTTTTTCTTTTTCCTTTTCATTTTCTCTTTCTATATTTTATCTTCCTTTTACCTTCCCTTTTTTTCTTTCTTTCCTTCTTCCTTGCTTTCTCAACATCTTTCCTCCTTCCTCCTTGCTTTCTTTACTTCTTTTCCCTGTTCCTTCCTCCTCCTGTTCTTTCTTTCCTTCTTTCTTTCTCTCTTTATTTCTTCTTTCCTTGCATCTTCCTTCTTCCTTCCACCGCCCTAACTGTGCTTTCCCATAAGCATTTGCTCTAGGCTGCAGCCAAACAGCAGTGGCTGGGCTATTGTTGTGGTCATTGTGCTGTCTGTTTATACTGCAAAATGTTTGCGTCTCAGTCACAGAAGGACTACAGTGTGTATAAGGACAGAGAGCTTGGACTGCAAGTCTATACACTTTACAAAAAGTATGAATTTTATTTATCATCTTTATATTTAGATTTTTATGCGTTTTTTAAAGCATGGATTTCATGTTGCCTTTAAGTCTCTAATATTTTTGTGACTTGACTATTTTGACTTTAATTTTCCATTCCTTAATTTACAGAATACCAGTCAGTGAAAAGCAATGCCTGAGGTTATTATTTCCTTACCTGACACTCCGGTATGATCTGGCATATTTGTATAAGAGACCGAGAGAGAGACGAGTGCAATGCAACAGTGCTGTGAATGTTTGCAGAAGAGAGTCTCAAACTGTCAGAATATCAAATGTGATTAATAATACATCGCTCGAAGTTTCTCAACATACAATATTTAGTGTGGGTATCAGCCAGAGCTAGGGGAGATGGAGGATGAGGCAATCAAGGGACTGCTTATGTGAACAGCAAGGAACAGAAGGCTCTCAAGGGAGAACAGGTCACACATCAAAGTGTATCGGAGTCACAAGAATGGGGTGATGAGAGAGGGGGAGATGAAAAGAGAGCGATCACATTAAGGATGATAAATCAGTGAGAGAGTAACTGACAAGAGTAAGGCTTAACATTATATTGGCGAGTGTTATATCCTATCTCGTCAGTGTTAATCAGAGTGAAAATGAAAGACTTTTGTCACTTTGTCACTCCAAATTGCTGTCACCTTTAGATATACTAATCCAAAGACTCTTGGTTCCTCATTGTGTCCCATTTTAAATTACAGTAGATTTAATCCTTAAATCTCAATCTCTTAATTCAGCGTGAGTGGGATGAAAATTCTTACGCTTAAATCGTTCTGTGCTTACCGAAATTCAAATCACTTCCTCCAGTGGCCAAAGCTGGAAGTGCGGTTGAACCTATGGGCATATGTAAGAGTTGTTTTTAGTTGTAAATGTAACAGGAAATCAACAGGAATGCTTTTTAACCATATGCCCTAACCCAAACCACAACGCTAATCTCAACCTTCAGTAGTATAAAAATGTAACGGTGTAAAAATGTGGTGTAAAAATTTTAGTGATGGAGAATATGGTTGATGGTCCAGTACCCTTTCATTCTTTGGCAACATGCCGAGTTCACATGTGATCATGTTGACCACTCACTATATCTCCATTTCAAGTGCTTGTCGATTGAAAGCCTAAACCGAGAGAATGTAATGATCTAAATTTCCATTTTACAGCTGTGCTGTGGTACAGAATATTCAAGCTTTAGTTTCATTCCAATGTGCTTGATGTTGAAAGCTCTTGTAATACTGATTTGCCTCTTTAATGCGAGGCTTCCACCAAATGGAGTTATTTAGCTGGATTGTGATCTGTAATAGCCCATTAAGTCTATCCACAGCCATTTTTATTTGAAGCCTATAATCCAACACTGTTACAAACAATAAAGGTTAATGCTGGAATCAAACCAAGGAAGACCAGATCGCTTGAGAGAGGAAAGAAATGGAGATTGAAAAGATCTTTGTGTATCAGTAAGACACAGAGAGAAAGATTATGTTGCTTTGTATAAAAAAGACTATTTACTTCCTCCCGTCCGGAGTGTTTTTAGAGTACATCAGGGAAGGGTTAATGTTGTCTGTAACAGGCGGCATTCCCAGATGGAAGACTTTTAGCTGATGAACTTAATTGGCATGGCATGGGCTGGGCAGCGTGCCAACTGGCCAGAAATCTCTGCAGCTGGGTACGGATAGAGAGAGGGAACTTTCATCTAATTTATTTCCAAGATCCTTTCTTGGTTCAATGTATTCTGCCTTAAGCCTTTATTCTGTAGCTTCAACAAAACAAAAGCAACAACAAAATTAATTTACCTTAAAACCATTTTTTTTAAAGGAATAGCTAACCCAAAAATGTAATTCTGTCATCATTTAGGTCATGTAAATATAAATGCATTGTTTGTTGAAAACGCATTTGTTATGCTACGTTTCAAAATAGCTCTTATATTGTATATTTGGAAAACGATGACCTTAGAAGACGGAGATCTCGACTGAAAACAGACGTTGACTTCCTCATGTCATTCCAAACTCAGATATATTTACAGCATGTCCAAGCTGCTATTTTAGGGACAAGGGCTCCGAAATGACAAAAATGCACCATATACTGTATATTGCATCTATAGTAAAAGTTGTCCATATGGCATGTGTACTGTATTTCAAGTCTTCTGAAGACATACAATAGATTTGTATGAGAAACAGATTGAAATTTAAGTTCCGGTGCTCATTTCCACGAAGCACTGCGAATGATGCGTTTGAGACAGTTATCAAGTATGCTATTTCTAAAATCAATTATTTCATTTTTATCTCTATTCTCTCATTCACAGTGTTTCATGGGATTGCAGTTCAGGTCCTCATTAGAGACTTAATTACACAGTCTTGTATCATTTTATTTTTATTTTGCTTCAAATGAAAGTTTGTAATGTTGTGATTAAAACTTTGCAACTGGTTGGTTTGGTTCATGATTTAGGACTCTTTTATTGTAATGTTCCATGTTGTCTCTTGTTTATGTACCTTCACTCTTAAGTTTCTGGCACCTGTTATACTCCATATTGTCTCTTGTTGATGCACTCTTATTTTGAAACCATTCTTATGTTCCTGTTTCCCAGTCTTGTCATGTCCTGTTTTCCCTCCTTGTTCTTGTGTCTGGTTTTCATTGGTTCTTTGTTTGATTGCTTTATTATCAGTTCTAGTTTTGTCATTGGCTTTAGTTAATCACCTTATTATCCTGTTTAAGTCCTGTTTGTCCATTGGCTGTTGTTTCCCCTGTTCATGTATTTAAGTCCTCATGTTTCCCTTGTACCTTGTCAAGTATTGTATTGTTGTAACCCTGACCCCTGCCTGATGTCACCCTGATGTTCCTTAGCCTTAGCCCAGTCTGTTTAGTCCTAGTCTTAGTTCAAGCCGTAGCCTGTCCCTGTTCCCTGCTCCTTGTCCTGTTCCTGTTTCACCCACAAACTTCAATAAAGCTGCACTTGGGTCCTACTCCTCGCCTTCATCCTTGCCTTGACTGCCTCCCGATCGTTACATTTATGAAGGATTTTATGAAATCTCTTTGGAAAAAAATTAATTGGGGGGGTAGATACTTCCGGAACCAAGACCAATAAAACAGGGGGCGTGCACTGTTGTACTCAATTGATTTTGATTGGTTGTGGCCATTACTTCTGCATGTTTATTGCTGCTTTTGTTTGCTGAGAACTATTGAGTTACATCTTTGAACTGAAACATGTGGTGGTAATAAACCACATATGTCCATTGTCTTAATACCTCTCTCTCTCTCTCTCTCTCTCTCTCTCTCTCTCTCTCTCTGCCTGTTAATTCACTTCCTCTATGAGTTAAGGTCTAGATGTTTTTAGGCTATTTAAAGCACAAAACTCCCTCTGGATCCTCAAAACACTGTATCTGACATTTTTCAATGTTTAGTCTCACCATCTGGTCCTCAGGCAAGGCACACACACACACACACACACACACACACTCTTTCTATATTGCTCTTCCACTTTCTCTCACTCTCATTCTGCTGTTATTTCTCTAACCCGGTTTTCCATGTAGAGCTCTTTACATTCAAACATTCTATCTCTCTCTCTCTCTCTCTCTCTCTCTCTCTCTCTCTCTCAAACAAACACACACACACACACACACTACATCCGGACAGAATCTCTGCCAAAGTATTTATTGCATTTGGGGGTGTTGGGTGGTGTGTTTGTTTTCATGCCCAAAAGTTGTTGAGAAGGGGGAGAGGTAATTTTCATTGTTGATGGGTTTTCGAGCGGGGAGAAACACCAAACTGGATCACGCAACCTTAAAGCCCAGTGCCCACTGGGCAGTCAAGGGCCCCTGTTAGTCAAGGGCCCCTGGGCACTGGCCCCATTGGCCTGGTCAGTAATCCATCCCTGCCAACATGTATTTCTTTTTGCCAATTGACACATTCATTCAGTACCTGTGTATGTTCACTGCAGTCATGTGACTTTATAGGAAATAGGAAAAAATACATCTCACCATGTCAAAATTCAGAGCTATCACTCACAACGTCAAAGGATCCTAGTCATATTTCATTCCGACCATCTTCTATTTCCAGTAACAGCAAGGTTATAGCTAGTGGGTCTTTTATATTTGGTATTTTATATGAAGCTAGTCATACTCTTCCTGCAGACCTGGGAAAAGTTCCATCTTGGGGCACAGATACATTCAGATCACCTTCAGAGTTAATTAAGCTGACCTTGGATCAGCAATTTAGAGCCACTTCCCTGTTCCCACACTCTTAAAATCATTATTTATTATTACATCATTAACCCTCATGTTATCCAAACTTTAGTTTAGGAGCTGACACATTTTTATTTGTGCTCACATATTTATACTTCCTTACACAAAGCTCATATGACTTCGGAAGACTTGGAATATAGTGTGTGAGTCATATGGACTACTTTCATGATGCATTTTTGTAATTTTAGAAGCTTGACGGTCCCTGGTCATTATGAATTTGGCAACATTAGGTTGAAAATTCTGCTGCTGCAATCATTCTGTGCTTACCGGAATTTAATCATTGCCTCCCAGTGGTCGAAGCTGGAAGTGTTGTTGAATGTTTTGGGTGAAATGCATTGTATTTTTAGTTGTAAATGATGTAATCGTGAACAGGAAGGCATATTTTAATAACTCTACCCCCTAACCCCAACTAAAAATAAATAGAGCACATTTTAGAGCAAAAATGCAAACCTTGGTTCCTTTTCATTTCCAAACTATAAAGGTTCTACACATAGCTGCTGATATACTCCCCCAGCTCACACACACACATAAGGATCTGTGAATTCTGTTAATAGGATTTATCAGGATGCGCACACACACACACACACACAGGCACTGTGTAGTTGGACTGGCTGTGTTTGATCTCGTTCTGGAGAGTTGTTTGTGTGCCATGATGGTTTTTCATAACCTTGCCCCAGTGAGACGACCACTCAATCTAAAAGGAAGGAAAAACAGCCGCATCAATAAAACGCTGGTCACAAAAAATTCCCACTGACATTCATTAGCACACCCATATGTTTTCAGATGGTCTTCATTATTTACTCATCTGTTTGAAAGTACATTTATTTATATGCACATACCTTAGTCTTGGCTGCAAAAAAAGCTATTGAACATTTTAATTGGCATGCTAATTCCAGTTTTTTCCCCCACACATATTCCAACCTGATGTGGTTTATGGTTAGGAGTACATCAATGGCATTACTACACAAATGTATCTAAAACATTTCAGAAACGCAGTGCCTTTCACTACACATGCATTCCAAGGAAAAAGTGAAGAAAAATAAAACGCAGTTGCAAAAGTGTTCATTTCCACAACTGTACTTTCAGCTTCGGCCACTGGGGGACAGTTTGGAAATTTGAAAAGTGATTGCAAGCAAAGAATTTGACCCCTTGATTTCGATTTTCCAGTGTGATCATGTTGTGGGAAAGATACCGTTTATTTAACACATGTTGACCTTTTGAAACACTGTTGTCTCAATGTCACAATCATGAAATCACAAAGCTAGAAAATGTAGCATGCAAAATACTATGACTGTCAATCGCTTATTGCTTATACGTTTCAGTCATACTGTATTTATTTATTTATTTATTTATATCAGGAATGATTTGATGCTTGTACATTTTTACACAGTGAAAATAGCATGTTTTTGACCAAAATTTCATTGTTGTCATCCAGTTGGCTAGCATGTATTATGGTGTCAAAATAAGAGTTCCCCAAGAAATACATGATTGAACCTGACGTCCTCAATGTTTCCAACAACAAATTGTTCGTATTACGAATTCAGAAGTGGGAAGTAGGATCATTTTGATAGCATGTGAAGTCAGTATTAGTGTGCATTAGACTTCCCCATGTGAAAAGAGGTTTTCCCTATATGTGTAGCTTGCAGACAACAGCGATACTGTGCATTGCAGAAATGCTATAGCCAGGGTGCAAAGCATGCACTATAAAGGAAAACTGTATATTTGGATAAAGATCTTTAGATCACGACATGCTTACGTGCAGATAACTAAGAAAGACTGTGTTGTGTTTGATGGGGCAAGACACTGCTCAGATTCAAGCTGCCACAACAGGTGAAGCCTGAAGTTAATTACTGGAGAGATTAGAGGTTTGGCCACACTGATGTGCTCGCTAGCAACTGGAGCTTTGTTCAGTTATAGAATAGACCCCCCATCTATCAGAGCAATAGATACTCACTGACAAAGGTAGTCTCGTTTTCTTTCACTGTGTGCATGTGTGTGGTGGCGCGCACGCACTGACACACACACACACACACACACACACTCACTCACTCACTCACTCACTCTGCCTGATGAAAGGTGACCAATCATATAAAAAACTTAAATGGTGGTACAAAATTATTGAGATATCAAGTGATAATTAATGGTACTACAGCTATCAATGTACTTAAAAGGAACATTCCGGGTTCAATACAAGTTAAGCTCAATTATGTGTGACATAATGTTGATTGTCACAGAAATTTATTTTGATTCATCCTCCGCTTATTTAAAAAAAGCAAAAATCTAGTTTACAGAGAGGCAACTACAATGGAAGTGAATGTGACCAATTTTTGGAGGGTTTAAAAGCAGAAATTTGAAGCTTATAATTTTAAAAAAGCACTTACATTATTTCTTCTGTCAAAACTCACCAGTCCCTCCTGCAGCAAAGCACCCCCACAACATGATGCTGCCACCCCCATGCTTCACAGTTGGGGTGGTGTTCTTCAGCCCTTTTCCTCCAAACATAACGAAAGTCATTATGGCCAAACAGTTCCATTTTTGTTTCATTAGACCAGAGGCCATTTCTACAAAATGTAAGATCTTTGTCCCCATGTGCACTTGCAAACTACAGACTGGCTTTTTATGGTGGTTTTGGAGCATTGGCTTCTTTCTTGCTGAGCAACATTTCAGGTTATGTTGATATAGGACTCGTTTTACTGTGGATATAGATACTTGTCTACCTGTTACAAACTACGTTCAACTCTAGGAAAAAGAATCTCCTTCCTGAATGGTATAATGGCTACATGGTCCCATGGTTTTTATTCTTGCATATTATTGTTTGTACAGATGAACGTGGTACCTTCAGGTGTTTGGAAATTCCTCCAAAGGATGAACCAGACTTATGGTGGTCCACAGTTTTCTGAGGTCTTGGCTGATTTCTTTTGATTTTCCCATGATGTCAAGCAAAGAGGCACTGAGGTTGAAGGTAGGCCATAAAACACATCCACAGGTACACCTCCAATTCAGTACACCTCCTATCAGAAGCTAATTGCTTAAAGGCTTGACATCATTTTCTGGAATTTTCCAAGCTGCTTACAGTTAACTTAGTGTGTGTGTGTGTGTGTGTGTGTAAACTTCTGACCCACTTTAATTGTGATATAGTCAATTAAAAGTAAAACAATCTGTCTGTAATCAATTGTTGGAAAAATTACTCATGTCATGCACAAAGTAGATGTCCTAAACGACTTGCCAAAACTATAGTTTGCTAATATGAAATCTGTGGATTGGTTAAAAAGTGAGGTTTAATGACTTCAACCTAAGCTACCACTTACTTGAGTGGTGGTGGCGTAGTGGGCTAAAGCACATAACTGGTAATCAGAAGGTTGCTGGTTCAATCCCCACAGCCACCACCATTGTGTCCTTCAGTAAGGCACTTATCTCCAGGTTGCTCCGGGGGGATTGTCCCTGTAATAAGTGCACCGTATGTCGCTTTGGATAAAATCGTCTGCGAAATGCGTAAATGTAAATTACTCAAGGTCAGTAACATATTCTAAATACTTTGGATTACTTCTTCAGCACTGGTAGATTTTTTCACTTGTTATGACTATAAAAACAGTACAGTAAGACAAAATACACATGTTAGATCAATCAAACAGATCTTGGTTTAAGGATTTTTTTTAAATAAATTTTTACAGGAAAACAATACAAAAATGATTATCAGGAATCAAGGTTTTTTGCCCTATTATCAACCGGCTTTATAATATAAATAATATTTTCATTATAAAATTAAAGACAAACACGCACAGGTGTTGGACAGCTGCCCGTAACGCACTCTGTCGCACTGCCATCTCCGGTCGGCCTTTATCCCTCTCAGAGGCTTGATTAGCCTGATTAGGTGCCGGGTGTGCAGAATCACGACCCGGCCCAGCCCTCCGTCCTGCCACAACATAATTCCTCATTTCAAATTTAAACTTCCCCTCCTAGTTTGCATTGATGCAAAATCATCAATGATTTTTGTCAAATCTGCCCAGCAATCACATGGTTGATACTTGTTTTCTCAAGACCACTGAGTCGATCCCGTGTCACGGTGTACCTATACTATTGATTATGGTTATCTTATGTTAGATTGCATTATGAACATCAATAATCCTAAACATTTAGAGCCTTTTTGACTTAGTTGCCTGTCAGGAACAACTTGGGGCACGGCGGGGTGGCACAATTTAGGGCACCTTTCACCCATAGCAAGCCAGGGGCGGGATGGCACAATTCAGGCACTTTTCTCTTATTGCGATCTTGCAAGCTCTGTTCAGGGGCGATGGATCAGATACCCTGTCATGCCGCTCCAGAGACCGTTGCCGCCTTAGGCATCTGCCTATATCGCATATGCCAGGATCCGCTACTAATCATCATGGAAACTAAGTTGTAAAATTGGACATAACTTTACACAGAAAAGGTTAGCAAGTGATTTTATTTAACTAAAATCCTGTATACACTCGTATTGTCTTGTGGCTATACTTTTGAAAAAATTATATATAGAAGTATGACATATGCGGTAAAAAACAAACAAACATAAAAACACACAAAACAAAACACACAAGACCTCAATCCTAAATCCTAGTGTGAGGGCCGCAACCTCAAAAATCTAATTTTTGATTTTCCGTACACTATTTAGCAAGTCTTGAAGCTGTGTGATAGTGTTATGAACAGACAAAATGTTTGTCACAATATGTTAACTCTTTTGCTTCAGGAGTCCCATAGACTACTTTTATGGAGGTTTTTTTCTTCCTTTTTTGGAGCTTGACAGTATAAACGAACAGGCACTTTTGTATGATAAAGAACAGCTTCTAAAAGAGTGAGTAAATGATGTCAGAAATGCCATTTCTGGCTAAACTATTCATTTAATAATTATTATCTGCTCATTTATTTACAAGGTTACCACAGAGACACTATGAGTCGCTAAATAAAGAGTGTTGATTTATTACTGTGGTTAATTGTTCAAGGCAGTCAACACTGTTGCTCATTTGTAGTTAGTAGTCATAGGTGAGGCTGAAATTATCAGTGGAATATACCGATCATTTATGCAGCGTGATTGACAACTCGAAGCTGTGGTGGCGGGGGAAAACAGGGAGGGGCGTGTGCGCGTGCGCGGAGTAATTGGAACGTCAATGCCCAGAATCACAGAAGATCGCGCCCTTCCCTCATCAGCGCCAGCAGCCAATCAGCGACCGCAAATATCACGATTGGTCCTGTTCACCAGCTGATGTCAAGCTCCAACGTGGGTCCTCGACGGTTTCATTGGCTTGAACGAATGAGTCGCTGAAGCCAATCAGAGAAGCGTTCGAGAGTGCTCAAACGCGGCGGTGTTTTAAGGTGGACTGTAGTGTTGTGAGACGAGGTGAGGTGCGTCTTAACTCGATTATTTTACCACGGTAAAAATTAAATAACATGTTTTAGATCGTTGTTTCACAGACGACATGAATTATTAATTAATCAAATTATTAATTATTACAAATTAGTATAATATAGGGTGTCGAACAGTTACAGCGTCTTACAGTGTGACATGCTATATTTCTAAAAACGATTTAATAAAATAGTTCAGATTCTTTTGTAATCATTATGCATGTATCTCATATTAATTTAGTGACTACATGGAATATTTTTACTTTTAAAAATATGTCACACTGCAAGACTATTTAATTAAACGTCTATAAACGTAGAAGTTTACTAAAATTAGTTAAGACAATTAAATCAAATAAAACCTAAAATAAACAGTGACTCGATTTTGTACCTAAAATATACACTTTCCCTCATACATTCATACACCTGAGCAAAAGTAGTTTATAACATGTATCACTATTCCCATAGATATTCATCAGTTTTCTGCTATTATATCTGCTGTATATTGTTCTTTGTATTTTATAAGCAAATTTTAATCACAACATTTTTAATCACAAAAAATTTAACTGATCACCTTTTTCCAAACTCAAAGACGCTTTACAGAGAAAAAGAGGGAAAACATTAAACTGTCACGTTTGACATGAAACTGAGCACACACACAGTAATAAAACATAGCAAGGAGTAAGACGGATGGATAGATAGATAGATAGATAGATAAAGTAGCAGGAATGTGTTTGTAACCAGTATTTTGTCCTTTATGGTTTATGCTCCTTGTTTTGACTCTGTGACCTGCCTCACCAGTTTAGGATAGATTATTTTCGAGGCCATCTCCATCGGTCATGTCAGTGATACCTGTTTGTGCTCAGCCAGTGTCATTCTCGTGCGTCTGTTAGAGATGGAAGGGAGAGAGTCGTGTGAATAATTACCTGCCTAATCCGCACAATTAGATAACGCGATTAGAGCAATCCCTGACCTGAGAGGTGTCAGACTGAAGGATGACTAACTGGGGAACACCTCTGAGATCAAGTCAATGTGATGGAGGAGAACAAGAGGGTGATGAAGAAATCAGAGTGATAGACTGCTAGAGGACAAAATGAGGTAGACGGAGGTCTGTGTTTGTAAAATGACAGCAAATAAATTGGTTGTTGTGTTTTTGCAGGCAACTGAACAAGCAAAGTGAACTTGTTCTGGATAAATCAAGGCCATAAGTGTTGCAATCACAACAAAATTTGCCACTTTATTTCTCAAAGGGCAGATGAATGTTCATCTGTCAGTGCCGTACGTGCAAATATGGGGCTGGATGCACCTAATGATTTCACAAAATTGCGGCCAAATGGAATCATTCCTCATCTCTCACTTTTCTTCTCTCTTTTTTTAATATATCTTTTGTTTTCTAATTTGCTTTTCCCCAGAGGGAACATTTCTTGCTCAGGAGACTTATTGGAGATCTTAGATGTTTCTCTTAAAAAAAATTTGGAACAAATAAGACAATCGTTGACATAGGGTAAACTTATAGAGCAATAAAATGTATGTAACTAGCATAGCGCAGATCATTTTGGTTGTGGATGAATTTGATGAGAATTGTTTAAGTTTATACTGAAATGTATGACCTTTGAAACCTTCCTGGATGGATGGATGCATTTCCCAAAGTGCAAGTGGGAGGTTGACTAATTGAAAGAGCTCCCATTGGTTGTGCATATGTTGCAATGCATATTCAGTCACTTAAACCCCATCCTCCACAAAATTTATTGGCTAACAGGCTGTGGCTATCCTCTTTGCTACAGCAGTTGTGAAGCCGCATTCACACAATTTTGCATCAGAGCATCAACGCACCTCTCAACACCTGTGTCAAGCGTCACTTTTTTGAACTCCACATGTAAAGTGCTGCAGAGAAGGTCGGAGATCAGAATGGTATTCTACCCATACTACTCTTACTGCTTCTGACATTTCTATGATGTTGCTGAGTGTTGAAGCAACCTCATCATTGGCGCCCTGTCATGCGGAGCAGCCTCAGCATTGATGGCCTCGTAGGATGGGGCGGGTGATGGAAGGCAGTTTCCTCGTATGGTGTGTTTGGCTTTAAGGTGATATTTAAGACTTGACGTGCTTTTGTGGTAGTTAAATTCCAATTTACAAGGGATGCAAAGTACTTTAATTTCGTCCCAAGTCCTATCTGGGTTTGTTTTGTAAGAGGTAATTTCTCCATCACTTGATCATTGACATGGATTCACTGTTGTGTGTTTGTGTGATGTACATCAGGGAAATGTCCCCTGACACATCGAAAAGGTTCTGTCCTATTCCAACCAGTGTTCAGAGCTCGCACAGATCTAAATAAAATCTAATTTTAGATTTCAGAATCTAAAGTGAAAATTGGTTAATGTGTTAAAAACAAATGTTATTAAGCTGTGCATTAGTTGTGTCAGCTCTATTTACATCTCTGTTCATACTCTATTTAACCTAATTTACATAACTTAATCTAATTTATATTACATTAACCATTATGTCATCCTTCTCTGGGTCTATCTTTTGAATTATATGAATCTATAGACTGTTTAAAGCAACAACAAGGAATTATGTATTATCACTTGAGCATGTGTAGGTATCTATTTCTGTCTGACTGAACAGGGCTGTCTCTCCATCTATCTTTCCATCTATCTGTCCTCTAACTATCTCACCGAGTCCACCTTAAGTGCAGCTTGAGCAGGCTTTATTTTGTGTTGAAGCCAACAGGCACAATATATTACAGTCTAGGGCTTGCTGCTGAAAAGCCTGCTGGATCTTCCATTGACCTGCTGTTCTTTTCTGCTTTCCTGTGTGTTTTTTCCATCCTCTCTAGATATAGATTAAAAACAAAGCTTGTTCCTCCTTCACCCCTGTCTTTTAGACCACAGTAAAGAAGGTCTGTTAGTTTTTAGGTAGTGTTACAAGGTTTGGAAGAAGACTGTGGCACATTCGGATGGAGGTACGTGTTTGTTTTTGTAGCTTGTTGGGGATATTTGCACAAGGACAAGACAGGGGACAGTTGGACATATTTCTTCAGAATTCCCCGGTCTAGTGAGCTGTCATACAGGGAGAGGCAGACACTAATTGGACTTTAAGAGTGGGATGTCAAAAATCCAGTCCTAGTGTAAGTGAGGGAATCTTTTTTATGAGTTCCCCTCATTGGATGCACTGACAGCTTTGTGGGATCCGAGCACGGAAAAGACATAATCAGATTCCTAGCAGAGGAGCTTGATCGAGGGCTCTGTCCCTGGTGGAGGGGGTAAGCAGGGGTGCAGAGGGTCAGGGGAGTGAGTTGGCCATCAAACCGAAAGCCGGCATCTCTACTGTGACCATGTACCCGCAGGGTAGACACCCGGTAAGTACACTGCACTCTCTCATTCTCCTTCGTTCTTGCTGTTAGAGGACAAATGAGATAGATTGAGCAATTGAATGTAATGGAGATGTATATATAGACTTTCAATTGCATGTACACATTCACTGTCAGCTGCAACCAGGTGCTCTCAAGATCCAGCTGATAGAAAGTTGTTCGAGGAATCAAACACTCTGTGTAATAAACCTTATTCAACACCCCTCCAATAAATGTCATAGTGCATAGTGTGTTGGGGCAAATTTAGAGTGGTTTAGATGGTTTATGAGAGTGGGTTTGGATAGGGTTGGCCGTGGTAAGTTTATTTGTTATCTGTAACCCGTATTAGGTATGTAAGTGCCAAACAATCCATCCACATTGCAGCCTGTTTTAAATGGTTCAGCATATCAGGCTAAACCTGCAATAAATGAGAGTACAAACCATGAAATGTCTTTATGAATGAGTGGAAGGGACCTTGATACAGTTTTGGTATGTATTTTTATACATCTGAAACACTACTTGCGTACCTTTTGTTCATTTGATAAAGTTTAAAATAATATTCAGGGTTAAAACAAGTTCATCTCTATGGACAGCATCTGAATAAAAGAAAATAAATTCAACTTGTACCTCAGTTTGTAAAAACGTGAAAAGAATCTGTGTACAAAATGCACAATGGTTAGCAGCGGTGCAACCTCTTGCCTAGAGTGGTTGAATAGACCTCCATTGGAGGTGTGTGTCTGTCAACAGAACTCTCCGTTTAGTAATATGCAGCTGTTGAATCAAATAGATTTTCAGGGATAATCAACAGCATGCCACAGATTCTGTCCTAGAGAGCTGAACGAGTCTTTTACCTGGAATATTTCTTTAACTAGGGAGCAAAATATGTTTAGTTTCCAGAGTGAGGTAATGTATTTCATAATGATAAACTGAACAAACTCAAAGGACAAGTAAAATCCACAACCAGTTTTTATTTTTACCCTTGTGGCCTATGAAATATGATCAGCAAAATGTGTGAGAAAGGTCTGAGTGTGTCTGTGTTTAACCGAGCAAATACATTGGCTTGTTTTGTAACTTTTTTTTTTTTGACCTAACAAACTGTTCTAATAAACTCTTTTATAGGTGGTTCTTGCTAAGGCAAGCATCACTATCACATTTGCTTATTTGGATTGGGATTTCAAATGGCACGCAACATGTCTGGCACCATTTGCACTCCAGACATGAATGATACCTTAAATCACGTGGGCTGTTGAAAGAAGTGTGCTGTGCTGTCACTTTTGTAACCAATCAAAACTTTTTGGCTGGCAGATGACTAAAAAGGGTTATTAAAAAACTCTCCCATAGACTTATAGTGAAATAAGGACCCAAACTGTATCTAGAGACCAGAAAATCATAGGCTTTGTTCACAACGCAACTAAATGTGGCCCAAATCTGATGTGACAGATCTGTTAATTGGATGATCGTGTGAACAGCCAAAAGCACTTGGAGTCTGATATTTTCAAATCTGATCTGGGCCATTTTCATATGTGGAAATAAATCAAATATGTATCTGATTTTTTTTCTTCCAATGTGACTTTGGTGTAAACAGCCAGGTCAGATTTAATGTGATTTTTACATGAATCTACCTCAACATTCGTCATTTACTCACTTGATTTCCAGCGAACTGACCTGTTTCATGTGATGTCACTGTAGATGACAAAAACCTTTTAAATAGTAAAAAGAAACTCATACATTTTAAAACTTTTAAGTGTGAGTTATATCTATCTAGTTAATGCATTCAGTTTCTTTTTAAGGAAAGAAAATAAAATTATAGGCTTCATCAATTGTGTTCAGCAATTTGTTTGGACTGAACATTAAATATGCGTATGAAAAGATATAGAGGAAATTTATATAATGGCGCTCTTTGCTTGTGTCACTAGCACAGAAACACAGTTTCAACACAATATGAATTCAAGCCAGTCAATAGAAATATGTAATAAAGATACACTCTTCTTACCTTACATATATGTAATGCCAACATAAAGTCGATTTTATGGTGTGTTTCTCTCATCTATAATATTACAATTGATCTTCGATGATTATTTAAATTCCTCCATACGAATGCAGATGACTTCATAAAAATACTTTGTCAATCAACGCCTTTCTCCATCACTTCTGGACATTATAAGATCTGCTTTAAAAATAGATCATTACATTTTAAATAATAATTTAATTCATAATTCATACTAAAATGTTGGAAAAAGTCAGAGTTTGTTATACGCATGCTCGTAGAGTGCTACACGCATGCGGGTTAGTTTAAGAGTGCCGGCTGTTCAGACAAGTATCTGACATGGGCTACATTTAAAATGTTATGTGAACAATCTAACAAAAAAATCAGATTTGAGCAAAAAATCAGATCTGGGCCACATTCAGCTGCGGTATGAACATAGCCATAGGGACTTGGAAGTGGGCCAGTCAGCAACTACCCTAGCAACCTCATGTCAAATTGCTAAAAACCACTCAGAACACCCTAGTACCTTCATAGCATCACCCTGGCAGTCACTCACAAAACCTGTAGTGGCTGCAAGTATGGCGTGGGCATGCAACACTCCCATTTTCTCCATCCAATGCAACTCAGATGGTAGACTATCAGTATCAAATGGTAACCCTGATGTAATGACCCCTCTAGTACAAATGTGTTACTTTCTTCCATTTTTACACTCATTTGTGCATCTGCATGACTACACTTCTGCATGTACGTACAGTTGAAGTCAGATGTTTACATACACCTAGAAAAAATTCCCTGTCTTAGGTCAGTTAGGGTCACTATTTTAAGAATGTGAAATGTCAGAATAATTGTACAGAGTATGATTTATTTCAGCTTTTATTTATTTCATCACATTCCCAGTGGGTCAGAAGTTTACATACACTTTGTTAGTATTTGGTAGAATTGCCTTTAAATTGTTTAATTTGGGACAAATGTTTTTGGTAGATTTCCACAAGTTTCTCACAATAAGTTGCTGAAATTTAGGCCCATTACTGATGACAGAACTGGTGTCACTGAGTCAGGTTTGTAGGCCTCCTTGCTCACACATGCTTTTTCAGTTCTGCCGACAAATTTTCTATTGGATTGAGGTCAGGGCTTTGTGATGGCCACTCCGATACCTTGACTTTGTTGTACTTTAGCCATTTTGCCAACTTTGTCAACCAATCCCTCTTCCAGCAAAACACCCCCACAACATGATGCTGCCACCACATGCTTCACGGTTGGGATGGTGTTCTTCAGCTTGCAAGCATCATCCTTTTTCCTCCAAACATAACAATGGTCATTATGGACAAATAATTACATTTTTGTTTCATCAGACCAGAGGAAATGTATCCAAAAAGTAAGATCTTTGTCCCCATGTGCACTTGCAAACTATAGTCAGGCTTTTTTATGGTGGTTTTGGAGCAGTGTCTTCTTTCTTGCCGAGCAGCCTTTCAGGTTATGTCGATATAGGACCCGTTTTACTGTGGATATAGATACTTGTCTACTTGTCCTAACTGTCCTTTGCTGTTGTTCTGGGATTGATTTGCACTTTTCGCACCAAACTACATTTATCTCTAAGAGACCGAATCTCCTTCCTGAGCGGTATGATGGCTGTGTGGTCCCATGGTGTTCATACTTGCATACTATTGTTTGTAAAAATGAACGTGGTACCTTCAGGCATTTGGAAATTGCTCCCAAGGACGAACCAGACTTGTGGCGATCCACAATATTTTTTTTCTGAGGTCTTGGCTGATTTCTTTTGATATTCCCATGATGACAAGCAAAGAGGCACTGTGAAACATTCTGTCTGTAAACAGATGTTGGAAAAATGAGTTGTATCATGCACAAAGTAGATGTCCTAAATGACTTGCCAAAACTCTAGTTTGCTAATATTAAATCTGTGGAGTGGTTAAAAATTTAAGTGTATGTAAACTTCTGACTTTAACTGTACCTGCCTAGTGAAGGGGTTAACAACTGATTTGCAAGGCAAACAGCGTCAGGAGGATTGGTAATTGATTCCACTGGATTTTTGTGGTTACTGTTATCTGAAGCAGGGGGACTGGGGGTGAGGGGGTGGAATGAGAGCAGGGTAAATGTGTTCTGGGCTTTAGAGCCAAAAACAATAACGATAAAAACGAACCCGAGCTGGGAAATCTCATAATCCCCTGCAGCCACACCTTCAGTTCCCAACAGTTACAGAAAACAAACATCCAACACTTCTCAGTGAGAAACATTACTTGAAGTAAGCTCTAAATCCTAAAGCCTAGTTTACCCAAATCAGTCATCATTAATCACCCTCATTTAGTTCTAAACCATTATGACTTTCTTTCTTCCCCTGTATTGCAAGATAATTTTTGAAGAGTAAATGATGACAATTTTCATTTTTGGGTCAACTATTCTTTTAAATCACTGATTTGAAGTTGCTTTTACATGTGATCTGAGATTAGTCATGATGAATGTGTTCTAGTGAGTGTCTGGATGGTAAAGCCAATCATTTATCAGTGGGAAAGGGTGTGAAGTCTGAAAATGTCATGTGCAAGGTGAGAGAAACTAAATCCCTTTTCTCCACAGGAGGTCTGGAGATATGTTTGTCATAACCAGGAGACCAAGATCCCTGATACAAATAAGAGGCTGTAAAATTCTGAGTGTGTTACCGCACATACTGTAGCACATGTTTGCGTGAGAGATGTCTGCGTGTTTGTGCTCTCACTAATACCTGTGTTTGCACTTTGTGGATTTATGGGTCTGGGCGATGTGTTTGTTTGAGTTGTGTCAGGAAGTGTTATAAGAGAATATCTTACAACTTGTCATCTTGTACGAATTATTACACAAGTTATAATGCGGATACTGAGCAAACAAACTGAAGGTGAAGATGGAGTTAGGACAACAGTCATCTGATTGGTTGATCAGTGCAGACGGTATTTGTAACATTTAAAGTCATAAAATGGCATTCGTAACACACTTTGTGTATTAATGAATGGAACTAAAAGTCTTATTGGTTCTAACCACTGCTCATACAAAGTCTTGAATTTGTGGGGCCTGGGTAGTTCAGTGAGTATTGACGCTGACTACCACCCCTGGAGTTGCAAGTTCGAATCCAAGGTGTGCCGAGTGACTCCAGCCAGGTCTCCTAAGCAACCAAATTGGCCTGGTTGCTAGGGGGGGTAGAGGCACATGGGGTAACCCCCTTGTGGTCGCGTTTAGTGGTTCTCGCTCTCAATAAGGCACGTGGTAAATTGTGCGTGGATTGCGGAGAGTAGCATGAGCCTCCACATGCTAGGAGTCCGGTGTCATGCACAACGAGCCACGTGATAAGATGAACGGACTGACGGTCTCAGAAGTGGAGGCAACTGATACTTGTCCTCTGCCCCTCGGATTGAGGTGAGTAACTGCGCCACCATGAGGACCTAATAAGTAGTGGGAACTGGGCATTCCAAATTGGGGAGAAAAGGGGATAATATATATAGATATATATATTAGGGCTGTGAATTCATGGTGTCCCGATTAATTAATCGCATATACAAATATATGTTGAGAAAGCCCTCATATAACAATAATTCAATATAAGATGATGAAATAATTATACATAGTTATTTTAAATATTTAAACAATTATATATATATATATATATATATATATATATATATATATATATATATATATATATATTCAGATAATTAAAATGCTTTACATTCCTGTAGCAGAAGTTCATCATTGATAAGACAATACAAAAAGCGGCTTTAGAATACAATGTATTGTTTACTACCATATTATTGATCATAAGTCAATCATTGACACACAGTTCACAGCAATCCATTTCACAAGTGAATTTGTCAATCAGTTGGAGATTTATTATGAGGGTTTGTTTAAGGACCCGTCAATTTACACCTGCGTCAGACATGCTTGTGTAGAATCTCGGGTGCGTTGCATCATAAACATAAATGTTTAGGCCACTGTGTCGAGTTAAATATAGTTCAATACTTACAACACATATTGAGATCCCTTAGTTCGCATTTGCGCTCCATCAAATGTTTTGAATGCAAGAACGTAACGCATGTTTGTGTTGTGCTGCTGCTGGATGGTTGTTTTCTTCACTGAATAAACTGCGCATTGCCCACACAGCTGAAGTTTCATTTACTGCCCTCTGGAGTAAACAGGTGGTACAACAAGCTTGCATTTCTCAGGAATTTTCCTTACACAGGACTATGACAACATAGTTAAAATGACAGCCCTAATATATATATATATATATATATATATATATATATATATATATATATATATATATATTTATTCTTGAATTTGTACCATATTCATATTCTTATGTTATGAAAAATTGCCAGTTGTCTATTGCACTGATGTGGTGGCCAAAGAAAAATCGTAGCCAAATTCCTGGCCACAGAGTGCACATATGCTCCTTTAATGAGCTGATAGTTTGAGCTTGTGTGCTCTCTTTTTCTCATTCTTTTACATCCAGACTTATTGTTTTAATAAATCTTATGTTCTGGCCATGTTTGGACAGTAATCCTCTTGGTTTCTTGTTTCATATCTTCCCAATGTTTTATTGTGACTCCTTTTTGTTGGTCTGAAACAGATCCAGAGTCTTCCAAATTAGAATTTCTTTCTTTCTTTCTTTCTTTCTTTCTTTCTTTCTTTCTTTCTTTCTGTCTTTCTTTCTTTCTTTCTTTCATTCAAAGCAAAACCATTGCTGTTTTTCTCTGTGATGTCTAAAAGCTGTTTTCTCTGCCTGCCATTCCACACTTCCTAATCCAGTATATGATGGCGATGGCTTTTCTTTGGCCTTACAATGGGAGCGTCATGCTAAAACTCCTAGAGATAGTCTGTGCAGCCATCCGACTTCCCGCCATTGATTGGGGTTTAAGATTGATTGAAAGCCTCACATATGAAGGGTGAAAAGAAGGGATGTTCTCTCAGGTGGTGTAATGAAGGTGTGACGGAAGTGACAGCCCTAGTCACCCAAAACTCATCCCTCTGTGACAAAAGCTTGCTGGGAGGTGTATCTGCTAAACCTGAGCAACTACAAACAGTTCTATACTGGGAATTCTAGCTGTATTTATTTGGAGAACATCATATTTGGAGGCTTTGATTTGCCTTGCAGAACTGGCCAGGAAGGAGAGATGGATTTTTAGAGAGCAAGAATGCACACACACACACACACACACATTTGCCCAGCTCCCCTCGAAATCACACTGACACTTCCCTTCCTCCCACTCTCTGGTAATCCTCATCTTTTCATGTGTCTTTTCGCACTAAATATTTCACTAGTGCAGCAGATAATTATTTCATGGATGACTCTATCCCCAGCCTGTCTGGAAAACAGTTCCGAAGAAATCTCGGAAGCTGCCAGCATATCTCTCTCTCTCTCTCTCGCTCTCTCTCTCTCTCATCTTTTACGTGCTGTATCTCGGCTCAAAAACCACCCAAAATACAGTTTAAACAGGTGGGAAATGTGTTAAAAGAGTGGCATTTCAGCACAAACATGCCTTATTCTATCCTTTATTCAGAAAACTCTATCCATGACACAATTGCTATTGCACTATTATCGCTGTTGTGTCGCGCATATTGCGTTTTACGTTTTTGCTGTGCTTTTGCAGCTACCTGATTTGCATAATTCCTTTAGTGCAGGAGTTCTCATGATCTTTTTTGGTCCACAAACCATTTATTATGCTCCAAATTTCCCATGCAACAGAGTTAAATTATATAAACTATATGATCTCACAGAGAAACAAAACATTTTACTATTTACTGTTTAGTCAATTTCAATATTATTGACTGGGTCGAATGAAAGTAGTTCAACTTTGAAAGACATTTCTCCAAGCCCCTGCCTTTTTCTCCTTTCTGTTGCACTCATTCAATCTGTTTTCATTGCAAGACTTTGTCCGTGTGAACAGTCCCTTATAGTTGAAAGCACGCATCCCATCTCTGCGGTTATATACAGCTTGTATTGTTCTTTGCTTCACACAAATAACCTTCATACCAGCAGTCAGTGACACTTTTTCGGCTGCTGGCTTACATTGAGTACACCTTTGTGGCCATTGTAGAGCAGATGCGCAAAAAAATGCCTAGAACTGGGCTAATCAACTGGCAGTCCGCGGGCCAAATCCAGCCCACCAGTCATCTTTGTCTGGCCTTCCAACAGATTTTTGATCAAATTTTCTCTCAATCTGAAATACAAGAGTGCACTCTATGCAAAACTCAGCGTTAATATGCGTTAGCCTCAGCGAGCAGCGGTGAGTTTAACAACTCTCATTGGCATGTGCAACAGCATTCAGCCATCAGCTGTGCGGACTGGATAGTTTAGTTACACTGATTTGCTAAACATGGATCACACCATTAGAGGTGTGAATCTTCACTGGCCTCACGATTCGATTTGATTATGATTCAAAGGGAAACTATTAGATTAGAAAACGATTCTCGGTGCACTTCAATGTCTTTATTTTTTCAGTTTCTTCAAAATTTATCTTTTACTCTCTTTTTTCCCTTTCAGCTTTTTATTTAACAGCCGTTTTAAAAAATCAGAACGAGTCACATTACATAAAATGGCTTTTTACATTCAGTATGAGCTGTGAAATAAACATGGAACATCCACAAGATTAAATAAATGGATCTACAGTTTAAGAGTTTCTACATTTTTCAGTTTCTTTCTTTAGAACCTTATAAAAAAAATTCTTAAAAGCACAAAAAAATATTGGTTCTCCATCAAAACACACTGAATACTATTACTTCAACTGATTATATTATTATCTTTATTTTTGTTAAAGCATTGTAAATCATTTAATAGTATTTCATTATTGTTTAAAATTAACCTATGCCATGCTATTCATTAAAATTTTTAAGCACAACTGGAAGTTGCTGGTCCAGGATGAGAGATACATCTGCTTTTATGAGAGTGCAGCTGTCATCTTCTCCTCACCTGCACAGGTGATAGTAAAACGGTTTAAATAGCGCAGTTGTTGCTTCAGAAATGTATCAAGCGTCCCGTATGCACTGTTTGATCTTCGAGTAGAAGTTAAAACCTTTATCATCAGGTGTGTGCACTGTCCTGACAAACGAGTGACCGGCAATGACAAAAGCGCAAGAGTAGAGAAAGGCATGTTTTTAAATGAAAACATCACCAACATCTCCCGAACTGCTGCCTCGTCATTATTTTCTTCTGTATTTTCCCCTGTTGTGTGCAAATCAGTGCAATGATTGGTGCAAGCTTGTCTTTCGTGTTGTTTGTTGGCATGTTATAACGATTAAACTCCCACGTTGCTATATGTGTGTGTTTGTGGAAGAATTTCGGGATCGTCGTTTCATTCGGCACAAATAGTCATGTGTTTGATACAGCTGGTCTGCAGACAGTCGTGTTTGTGCACTTGACTTTACTGTATGCACTTAACTTGCATCTTTGTTTCTACATCTGTCTTAAGTGCGCACCACTGCTCTGCCGTGATTTTCTAGCGTGATTTTGCTTTTTGCGAACTGAACTCAGAATTGGTTCTGATAATTTTGAGAATCGATTCAGAATCGTTTGAGTATGAATCCCGATGCATCGATGAAACGATTTTTTTCCAACAGTCCTACACACCATTTAGGTGAGCAGTCAAATCTACAGATGTAAAAAATTATCACTGTAGTTGTGATAGAAATGTTGTCAGCACATATGCATATTCATCGATGATGAAAACTGAATGTTCAAAGAAATTTGCTGAAAAGTTTGCTTTTATTCACTATTCTTGAAGTGTTTAATGATCATGTCTCATCTGTTCAGGGTCTGTAGGGTTTGGAAAAAAAATGATAATGTGAAACTGAACATGGAAATATCCTGATTAGATTTGGTTCCATACAACTGTGAGTCAGCCCTCTCAATCACTAACAGCATCAACTTTTTTTCTTTTGCCATTGATTATATGCACAAAAATGGCTCCTGCACTGGATATTGTGTGCAAATTCATAATATTTTAATATTTATTCCAGATAAATTTTTTCCCTCACTGATGAAAATGGAAGAAAAGGCGTTTTATCATATTTTTTTTTTCCCAAAAAGATAATAAAATTGAAATGCATTCTTAAATAAACATGACATTTTTATATGAACATTGTTTTCATATGTGGGTTGATATTGTGAGAGGGCTTTAGCAAGTCTAAATGTTTCTCCTCGGTTTTCATAATTTGTGAACAATAGCCCTAAAATGTTAAAAAAAAATGAAAAGTAAATTTGATAAAAAAAATTACTTGTTAGTCAAGAGTGTAAGTCATGTTTGTTCTTCAGCCAGATCTTATGAAGGAATTTATGGCCAGACCTTAAAAAATTATAATTAAATATACAGTATACCCTGTGACTATTTTGATATGAATACATGCACAGTATTAAGGGTGTTTTTTAAGTAACATTTTACATGCAATGAAAGTGCTAGCTAAGATAAATGCAGAAAAATATTTGGCCCCCGCCAAGTTTTCATGTGGATTATCTGGCCACCGCAAGAAAATAGTTGAACAGCACTGGCCTAGAATAGGTGCTTTACAAATTGTGGTAAAAAGTTGTTTTCTAAATATATTCTCTGAAGGCTGAGAAACTTTGCTTTATTGAATCGGTGATAAAACACAGTATGTGCAATCAGCGGGCATGATTCATTCTTAGTTAATTCCCCCCACTGTGTCTAAAATAGCTGGACAACTCCAACAGTGATAGATGATCAGAGCTGGTGATTGGGAGGGTTTTCATTTCTCACCATTGTTATGAGATCTGGTTGGCTCTCTCTCTGTCACCCGCTCCCCCCTTGACCTCTCTCAGAAGATAATCTCCAGTAATTCTAGGCTAGCTTGCTGCAGCTCTTCTAAATTGTGATTGAATAGGCTCTGTCCCACATGGCTCGCTGTCTGTGTTTCCACCGGGCCTCGTCCTGCTTCGCCCAGATTAACTGGATCAGTTTTGGATTTCAGGATTCCCCTCCTTCTGTCTGACACACAGTGTTTAAACAGACACCGTAACCCACGTTCTGTGTGTTTGTGTATGCATGTTTGTACGTGTACACACGCGTTTGCATCTGTGAGTGTGTTTGCATTTCATACAGTCTGAATTACTCCGTCCATAAGGGTGAAAATCGTATAAAGACATTTTTTTATTCAGCATTAAAACAAAGTGTAGATGTTTTATACTATCAATAAACATCATCAGTTATTATTATGATAAGCATCTCTATTATTATTGTTCTTATTGTTCATAACAAATCTTTAAATCTAAAGGCCAAAGTTTATTTCGGTTTTCCATGTGCCAGTGCGTTTGACGTAAATTCTGTCTGTACATTTAAGCACAGACTAGTTTGTCTAGACACATGGATAGTTTGCATATGCACGTCGTTGGTGCATGCTTTACTGTGCTAAAAGAGTATCTAATTTGTCTAATATGATTGTGTCCGTATGGGCTTGTGACCAAAATATTATACTTTGAAAGGCTGAACATTCGACCATGCAAGAAATGGAATGGCATGCAGAAAAGCAAACATCTATACTATCCTTGCAATTCTCCCATGGTTACATTAATATGAGACATTTTTGGTCCATATTGTCCTGTAACGTTTGATTCCTTGCGATACAATTTCGCTATATTGTATCGCCGTGTTAATGTGGAAACCCTGCCCTGATCTTTTGCACTCCAATGAGTCTCATGTGGTTTACACAGTGTTCAGGATAGTTACTCTATACACACGGACACGCATGCATGTTTGAATGAATGAGGGGCAGCAGGAGTATGATGACATTCCCCTCCCCGTTCATACACATTGTGTATTGAACTCATCCAGTCAGCTGCGTGCCTGCAACTTAATTACTTGAAAGCTCACAGAGTGTCTGACCTCCACCGTTAGCCTAATTGGAATTTAATTGAATTTCGCTTGTCTAGACTAATCCTATTGAAACTGCCAATCTTCAGCAGATTGCTGGACTTCGTGCTTCAGAGCGAGAACCTGGAATGATGGAAAGCCCGTAGGAGAGCAGGAAAAAGGTGGCCATTTTAGGAAGCAGCTGACAGAATGGGAAACATGTTTAAAAATAGCTATGGAAAGGACTTTGGTTCTTAATGTGGAGGGGAGGTACATAAGGGTACTGTACGATCAGCTTAGAGTGTGTAGGTCTTGCTAGAAATGTTACTTGTAGCTAGGCCCTGGAAGCTGCACATTTCTGTACATGTTTTGCAGAGATTTTGGAGGAAAATAAAATAAAAATTGTGGTTTTGTGGCTTTTAGTCCATATCTGTCATCTTTGAGGCCATCGATATGTTAGCTGTACTCCTAAAACATGACAAAATAATCTTTTAGCAGATACATGCATTTAAAATGTACAGTCTATCTCTTCTGGGAAAACGGACCAAAAGTATTGATGAATCACCTTGCAATAATGGGCATATCCAAACTTTTTCCAATAAAATCCTTTTGTAGAATGAGACTGCCCCTCCCACTTAAACTTTTGGCTATCAGTAGCTAGAAGCAAATCATGGTTCATGACGATGACATAAACTAAAGTCTATTAGATATTTTTTTATAAATAAAAGGGACAAGCCCTTTGATATGTGCAGCCCTAACTTCCTACTTCAACAGGAAAGAAAACTGCAATCAACCATTCCATGAGGTTATTAAATATGGTAAAATGTTAAACAGAGCTGAGAGTTTTACACAAATATTGGTAGCTGTAAGACTTTTTAAATCAGCCAAAGATTAGATATTTTTGAGATTCAAGTTAAGGATTTGGTGTAGTTGAACAATTGTGACCATCTAGTTACTAACTGGGCAATTGTGACATTTAGATGTAAACCCTCGTTCTGGGAAAACTCTTGGAAGGACGTATTTGTGGCTATTAATGTGTAAGGCTAATGGTGAGGATGGGGTTAGGGTATCACAAGAGAATGACCCAAGAGTATTTGAACATTTCCTTTTCTACAGCCTCAAAATGGGTTATATTTTTGATATATGGTTGTTTACGGATTAATAACTCAACCCTCACCCCATTCTCTATTGATTCATCAGGTACCACTGCAGCCTGGACAGTCATTTAAGTTCACAGTGCTGGAGACTCTGGACCGCATTAAAGAGGAGTTCCAGTTCCTCCAGGCTCAGTACCACAGGTGAGCTCTTATGTGATGATTTACTCATCTCAGCATGGGGTTATTATGATTCTCTGCCCACAGGCTAATAACTAGCTGGATGTGTTTTGAATTAATGTTAATTTATTGCATAAAGCAATATGAACCACTGAAGGTCAGCAAGTCGCTGTACTGTTGGTTGCTTGTAGGCGTTCCAACTGTATGTATCAGCTTTGGATAAAAGAAGTTTGCTAAATAAATCAATGTAAACATATAATCAGGCAGGTCATGTGAGCTCCAATGTCTGCACTCCCACTGGTAGTTGATACATTGTGTTGCTGTACGTTTGCATTAAGTTGAACTTCAATGATGTTGTAACACAAACGGTCACTGTAGCTCATGTCACCTCAAATGGCAAACTCTAAATTAAAATGAATGACTTTCGGTCTCTTCTTTGCTGCATATAACTGCTGTGTAATCAACATGATATTTTGAACATTAGTGTGAACTGTCCGTGTCTGTGGTAAGTTTTTTTCTTTCAAGTCAACTATTGTCATGAGGGTGCAACAATTTAAAGAATATTGCTGAGCAAGTAAGGTAAAATCGATATATTTATTACAACTAACCTGAATAATAACACATCCAGTTTAATTGCACAGAATTTTTAAGGTAACTCTATCGCCCCCTTGAGTTTTGAGGGTTGCTACCACCACAGTAATATAAGAACACTCATTATACATGTTTAAACCACGTTGGTCAGCTCAAATTTCAATTTAATTTCATATGTATAGCGTCTTTCACAATACATATTGTTCCAAAGCAACTTTGGTCTGAAATGTCTATAAAAAAAACTCTAATGCTCAATACAAAGGCGAGAGTGCCAAGGAAAAGCGTACAAATTTACCTTATTCTATTATCAAACGTATGATTATATTATCTGTTATCTAATGACTAACTACTATGAAGTGCTAATGCAAATAAAGTGGTTTAGTGCAAAACATAACTTATGGTTCACATACATAACTGAAACGGACAAATGCAATTTTGGAAATTGCAAATGGAAATTTCTTTGTGACGTTTCTTCTGTTTTTTTCACAGTCTCAAACTGGAATGTGAGAAGCTGGCTAGCGAGAAGACTGAGATGCAGAGGCACTACATCATGGTGAGTCCGATCAACCCTCAGATTGCCACATCTGCTGTATGCTCCAGGAAACACCCACCTCGCATGAAAGCCCGTCTGTGTTAAAAAAGAGAGAGATTGTGCTTTATTTCATGTTACTGGGTGTTTTGTTAACCCAAGGACACATCATCAGTATTACAATAGGGGTTGGAGGAGATGAAAAAGTGGAAAGAGAAGGGAGGAATGTGAGAGAGGGAGAGCTAGAGATGTGGATGGATATAGCAATAGGGAGAAACAAAGATAGAGAGAGAGCAGGACGCAAGCACAGACATGTAAATAATAAGAGGGAACAGATATTCAGTGCTTGTGGAGAGCAAATAACCCAAGAGGCTATATTTTGCCTGTTAGACTTGCTATGTGCTCTGAGACTTGTTACAGCTGCCTTCCCCTTGATTTTCATGAATTTACAGTCACATTTGTCTCTTTAGAGACTAGACGGGGAACTGCATGTTCTTTTTTTGTCTCTCTTTAGTGAATGATTTAATGTTGATTGGCATGAAATAGTTTGCTGAGCTCATTTGTGATGGCGAATTAGACTCCTAGCTAACAAAAGTGATTGAGACAGTGGATTAGACAGTGTTCAGTCATGTTAAAGACCTTGTTCAGTATCAGAGCTGTGGTGCAGTGATTTGCACACATGCCCCTGAGATATTAAGCCATGGTGCCCCTGTGAGATATGAAGGTTAGAATCTGGCCTGTGATATTTTGAGCCAGGGTGCTAACATGGGAGATGCAGGTTCGAGTCCAGCCTGCAACATGTCCTGATTACATTCCTCCTCTGTCAATCTCCACTAGCTATCCAAATAAGTGAAAAACTTTTTTAAATGTAGTTTGTTGAAACTGTGGTGAACTATTTAGTGTGCATACTCCTGAGATATTGAGCCAGGGTGCTCATGTGGAGGTGTAGGTTTGAATCCACTCTGCAATGTGTCCCGGTCACATTCCTACTTCTTTCAATAGATTTTATTTATCCAATAAGCAAAACATTTTACAAAGTAGTTCAGGTGCGGCGATTAGCACACATACTCCTGAGATATTGAGCTATGGTTCTAATGCAGGAAATGCAGGTTTGAGTCTGGCCTGCAACGTGTCACTATCTCATTCTCTCGGTCTCATCCTAAAATTTCCTGTCAATTTCCACTATCTATGCAATTGTCAAGTCAAGACAACCTTTATTTATAGAGCACATTTAAGCAAGCTTTATGTCAATTCTACACTGTCCTCTTCAATTAAAGTGGTGTCCCTTTGAGTCGTTGTTGTGATTTTACCAGTGTCCAACTCTTCTATCTGTGTTGTATCATTTACAAGACACAGTTGGACAAATTTCAGAACATTTGTGGAATTTTAAAGATGCATCATTTTCATATTCATTAATTACACCTAGACCAAGATGTGAATTGCTTGTTTTGTCATAACATGCTTTTTGTGTGTGTGTGTGTGTGTGTGTGTGTGTGTGTGTGTGTTTTACACAGCAGGGACATGATCTGGCCTGTAATGAGTATATGCCTTCATGGTCACCATTTCTCATGTGTGCAGTGTAGAAGGCCAAGATTAGAGTGATAGTGAAAAAGTAAGAGAGGAGAGAGATGGGGGAGGGATTAATGCACTACTTTTTGCTGTAACCCCCTCCTCCACATACGCACACACCCAAACCAATCCATTTTATTTATACAGAGTCTCTCTATGCTCTTCTCAAGAACATTACTTTCACCAATTGCCCTCACACCTACAGTGAGAGAGACATAGAAAGACAGTGGTAGAGAGAGAGCAGGACAGATCAGCAACAAAGAAGTACAAGGAGAGAAAAAGACAGAGAGATGTGATTGAAAGTGCAGTAAAAAGAAGAGATGGGGGAGATAAAGGACGATAGAGAAGATGAAGAGGAATAGTAGTCACAGAATAAGAGACAGTATAAAATACAGCAGGAGACATTGTGATGACAAAAAGATTATGCAAGAGAAAGAAAAATGGAGGAAAAAGAGAGGAAATAAGGACATACTATAAGTTAAGGAGGAGAGGGGGTATAAGACACATTTGAACATGAAGTTAAACGTTTGAGTGCTGTGTGAGTGAAAGAATGAGAGAGGGGATGAGACAGAGTGATTGTCAAAATAAATAGACTGGATGGTTTTAACGAAGATGCACTCGAAGAAATACTAATGGATTGCTCATGTTTTTTTGTGATTTACATTTTTTATTGTTTCATTCAGTAAATAAAGAAAATCACACACATTTATACCTATACCTCTCTCTCTCTCCACTCAATGCAATCATTACACTGATCAGAACGCAATTTTTTATGTGTTTATTCCCAACATCGATGACCGCCCATCGCCCAAAACTGAGTCTGGGGTAAAACGAAATCCGAATGCCCAATACGTCACACGTAAAACTCTGAACCTTCAACCAAAATTCTTGGATCTTAACACACCACCAAAAAACATGGGTTGTGTCTCCATCTTCTGATTGGTATCGCCAGCAGGTGGGTGTGTCTTTAAGGCCAAGCCTATACAATCTAGAGGGGGTCCGATAGAATCTATGTAAAATCAAGGTGCACCCTTGCTTGTTTTTTTAGAATCCTAAACCACACTCCCTCCTCCAGTACCAAGTTTAAATCTTTCTCCCATAATCTCTTGATAGAAATTAAAGCTCCGTCCCCCAGACTATGAATTAGCAGGGATTAATACGCTGATGCCACATGACCTTTTCCAAAAGCAGTAGTCACCCTTCCCAGAGTATCTGCCACTTTAGGGGGTGTGTATGGTACTCCCAAAAATATTACAGATCAGGTGGCACAGCTGTATACCTAAAAAACTGAAATCTGGTAATCGCAAAATGTTGAGGATTGCTCCTGTTTTAAGAGTTTTAAAATTGTTGACCTGCTATGATGGAAAAATAACAGATTTTTCCAAACCAAATATAAATCCAATTGTAAAAATAAAACACTGCAATGCCTCTGCAGTGCATTAAAGTTGCTATATGTTCGTGTTTTTTTAGGATTGTTTTGACAGATATTGATAAAATCTGGAGACATATGAGAAACAGAAAAAAAGTCTTCATTTGCTTTCCATTGAATCTCTTTTCTGCTTGGAGAATCAATTGAGTTATTATCACATATATAGAAATGAGAACAATTGGGATATATTATTAAAGTGATGTTTTACACATATTTATTTGTTTGTTGTAGTATTCCTTTACTGACATTTGCCATTCTCATTATACCTAACTAATTATCTGTGGTTTTATACAATTCGATATGCAATTTGATGTAATTGCATTCTGTTCAGTTTTCTTCACCTATAAATGCTCTTATACAAATTGGTGGTCTATGAATCATTGCTCTGGTTTTGTTTAGCTGATAATGCAACTGCAATTTCTCCCCATCTGTCTGTTAACTTACCAGGTAACTTGTAATTCAGTTTCGGGTTCAAGAAGAGCCATCAACATCACTGACGCTTACAGCATTCATGGCTTTCGTATAATGCCACTTTAATGTCTCACTTGAAAGAAGAGGAACTGTAATGAAAGAATTTATGATTCAGTTCTTTTTGTGGACTTTGATTGATTAAAATAATGTCACTGCTGTAAAAAGACAATATGAATGTTTCAATAAGTAACTTCATTAGATGTCAGCAGTTTTATTAGTAGTGCAATGAACATTCATCCATCTTTTAAGAAACTTTCCATCTGGTTAAGAATTATATCCAGTATCATATCTATGCTACAGGAGTTCATTTTCCCCAGTATTTTGAAAGCAGTATTTAATGCTTCCAGCAGCATCTCCAAACATGAATGCAAAAATAATTATTGTTTTTAAGCAGGTTTTAGGTTTACTTTGCAATATTTTACATTTAGCATTGTCTGTTTACTTGATAATGTGCATCTGCATTAACTGGATCAGTTGTTTCCAGATTGTGTTGCTAATTTAAAATATGTTTTCGATTATGATCTTGACCAACCATTTTGGAGATTTAAGTTTTCCCTATTCAAGTGGATAGGAAAATTACGAACATGGCTTGAGTGACCCGACTTGCCTCAAAGGGACTTTTTTTTTAACATAGAACAAATTGTGTTAATTTTGAACATTTTAGATTGAAAATGATAATTGGAAACAATTGGAAAGTAATGGCATTTTCAAATCACTGGATATGATGTATGAGGTAACAATCTGATTATGAAACTGCTAGCCTGACAGGAAATGCTCAGGAGTTTCTGTAAATGTTTTCAGGTCTCACCTGTACCTTTGTTTGTGTTCGCATTATTGCATGTTCAATTGTCTTTTTAACATTGTGTTCTGATCCATTAGTATTAAAACACAATTGAAGCAGTTGGAGCCATAACCTAGGAGTTGGCACACATGTTCCAGACACGTTAAACTGTGGTGCTTAAGTGTGAGTCAAAGGTTTTAATCTATGTTGTGTCCCTATCCTTTTACTCTCTCTCTTTTTCCTTATATTTTGGCTATGTTTATTGTCACTAAAATGGCAAAAACAGCAGCATTGGAGGGAATCAGATTAAAAGATTAGTAATTAATTTTATATTACATTTTTTAATGTAATATGTTATTTTCTCCTATAATTACTGTGTTTGCAATGCAAACTTATTGATATTCCTCAAACATTCTATTTTTATTTGTGCCATCAATCTAATTAAAAATTACATTTGAAAAAAAAAAAAATCTAATTAATTTAACTTTTTATTGGAATTAATTACATGATATGATAAATAATGAATCACAATTAATCACATATAATCAATATTTGGTGGAAAAGCCCCAAAATTTAGATAATTCAATATATAACAACAAAAATAAAACTAATTTTAACATATAATGAATATAGTAATATTCATTTATAATAAAATGCTAATATAATAATATCAGATAATGAAAAAAATTTTGAATGTGGCAGATGAGTAAATTGTTAATAAGACCATACAAAAAGTGGCTTTAGAAGTGTCATGAAATGAGTTGAGGACCCAGGGATGCAGAGCAACAAATAACAGTTTATTTAAAACACAGTAGAAAATGTCAACAGTGAAAAGTTTTGGCTCAAGCTGCAGGTGACTGGAGACAATGTGGCAGAGGTGAGGAAGAAGACAGTGATGACCAACTTGGGACACACTGGCGGTGAATAGATGACAGGGATTACAGTGTAAAATTTCCAAAAGTAAATCCAACAGACAGTCTCAGAGCAATAATCCAACTGATAGCAGCAAACTTGAACAAACTGGCAGAAGACAAACAAAGAGCAAAACAGGACAAAACCGACTGACTGGCAAGACTGAGTTGCTACACAAGTGAGCAATCTGGCACTAGAAACAAGAAACAAGAGGGTATAAATAGACAGAGTTACAAGCTGCAGGTGGCAATAATCAGTTTGTGAACAGCACAAATGAACGTTCCCATAGAAAAGTTAATTGCACCTTTCACGCAGCAGAAGGAAAACACACAAGGGAAACATCCTCATGCAGACATGCATGAAAAGATGGGCAGACCCACCGGATCATGACCCCCCCTACCGTATCCTTGCTTCCCCTGAGGGTCCACCATGATGCCGATGGAACTCATCAATGATGTCGGGATCCAGAATGTCACGAGCTGGAACCCACCTTCTCACCTCCGGACTGTAGCCCTCCCAGCCTACCAGGTACTGAAAAACCCTTCCCCTTCACTTCACGTCAAGGAGACGTCTAACAGAGAAGGCTGGAGCTCCCTCAATCAGATGGGAGGCGGAGCAACGGTAGTATCAGGATGAAGAGGGGAGCGAACAACAGGCTTGATCTTAGACACATTAAAAAAATCAGATGGATTCTTTTCAACGGGGAGGTAATTTAAGTAGAACCACCATCGGACTAAGCATGATGGTGAATGGTCCATTAAATTTTTATCCCAGTTTATGTGAGGGCAGACTAAGCAGCAGGTCTTGAGAAGATAACCAGACCTTCTGACCACACATGTAAACTGGGGCTTAGAATGGTGACGGTCTGCCGATGCTTTTTCCAATAATTTGAGGAAGGGAATAAAATGGGCTGTCTTTGAGAACCGGTCCACCACAGTCAAAAGGACTGTATTGCCATTGGACGGGGATAAACCGGTAACCAAATCCAAGGCAATATTGGACCAGGATCTCGAAGGGACTGGCAGTGGCCAAAGGAGCCCTGCAGAGGACCGACTGGAATTCTTACCACAAGCACACACCGGACAAGCTGCAACAAACTGATGAACATCCTGCTCTAGTGTGGGCCACCAGAACCGCTGCTTAACTACCGCTTGAGTGCGAGTAGCCCCTGGGTGACAGGCGAGATTAGATGAATTACCCCATTGGAAGACTTTGGTCCAGACAGATTCAGGAACATATAACAGATTCACTGGACACTCCGTGGGAATAAGAATATTACGTAAATCTGAGCGAACTTGATACTCAACTTCCCAAGACACAGCTGCTACCACCACATTAGGTGAAAGAACGGTATCTTGAGAAGATGGTCTCGGGACGATGCGTCAAGCTTGCTGTTGACGATATGGAAAAATCAAATCTGCCTAAAAAAGTGCCAACATGCCTCGAGAATGTAGGCGTTTGATGGTATGAATGCATTCGAAGTTCTTGTGATCGGTCCAGACCAAAAAAGGAACCTCTGACCCCTCCAACCAGTGATGCCACTTGCCCAAGGCCAAACTGACAGCCAGCAACTCTCTGTTGCCAATATCGTAATTCCGTTATGCTGGAGTCAAGGGATGAGAAAAGAATGTGCAGGGATGCAGCCTCTCGTCCGACATAGACTTCTGAGACAAAATAGCCCCAACTCTGACCTCTGACGTGTCAACCTCCACCACAAACTGGCGAGATAAATCAGAATGGGAGATGAAATTAAGCAGCTTTAAAGATTTTGAAACACAGACTGAGCCTGCGGAGACCAAATGAAACATGTCTTGGTGGAGGTCAAATTCGTCAGAGGTGCAGTTCAGAATGATCCACCGGTAGAAATGGGCAATCCTCTGAAACTGCTAGACTGCCTTGTAAGGATTTAGGTTTGGCCAATTGACAACAGCTTTAACCTTGGCAGAGTCATTTGGATTCTGTCAGGTGAGAAGATGAACCCCAGGAACTAAACTGACTGTGCGCAAAACTCCCACTTCTCCACCTTGATGAAAAAATAATCCTCCAGCAGTCACTGAAGCACTCGCCTGACATGCTGGACATGGTCATTGAGATTTACAAGAAAAAATCAAAATGTCGTTGCGGTAAACAAACTGACAACCATGTCCCAAAGCACATAATTGAGAAGTGCTTGGGTGACGACCAGGGTGTTTGAAAGGCATAACGGTATATTCAAAGTGCCTGTTAAGTGCCATATTCTATTCGTCACCCTCTCTTATCCAGACCAAGTGATAAACATTGCGTAAATCCAATTTTGTGAAATCTGTGGCCAACTTCAAGAGTTTGAAGGCAGACGACATCAAGGATAATGGGTAAAGGATAACGATTCTTCACCGTAATAAGGAGCCATCCTTTTTAACAATGAGGAAGAACCCCAGTCGGAGAGGAAGAGGGATGAATTATACCTGCTGCCATAGAATCATTTATATAATTCTCCATGGCCTCCCTCTCCAGAGCAGAGAGCAAATAGAGATAACATCTAGGCAGAGAAGTGCCAGGCAGCAGATCAATCGCTCAGTTGTACAGACGGTGCAGATGTAGAGAAGCAGCTCGGGACTTGCTGATCACTGCCCTCAGGTACCCCAGTGAGATCTGCCGACAACTCCTGGGACACAGAACAAGACGAAACTGAGGAGAGAGCAGAGACAAGATATTGAGACAAGCAAAAAGGGCTCCAAGAAAACGTAGAACTATCAGCCCAGTTTAAATGAGGGTTGTGAATTACCAGCCACGGATGTCCCAAGAACACTGGAACTGAGGGTGACCAAATGACAAAAAACATATCTCTTCAACATCCCGAGTGTCCCAGTTGTCCGCAGTACAGACTCAAACCATTGACTAAACATCTGTAGCATTCCTAGGAGGATAGCAGTGCTCTCTCATCCTGCATGGGTTCCTCCGACAACACGGGTTCTGATTGACTGGCCGATGGTGGAAAACAGGCAGATGAGACAGGAACCTCCCTAGATGGAGCAGCTCTGTGATATCTTCATCGAACGGCGAGGCGATTATCCACCCTGATTGCCAAATCAGCTAGATCATTGAGGCATTTAGGGAGGTCCAGAGCATAAATCTCATCTTTAACCCAGTCGGAAAGCCCATACAGGAACCGGTCACACTGTGCCTGCTCGTTCCATCCGCTCGATGCAGCGAGAGTGCGAAATTCAATAGAGTGGTCCGACACTGACCTGTCGCCTTGACAAAGCTTGTCAAAGCATTCTCAGTGGGACAAGACGATGGTTGGAGAGCAAAAACCAGAGAGCATTGTGACAGAAATGATCGCCATTGATGGTGGG
This sequence comes from Moxostoma hubbsi, assembly GCA_032164185.1. NCBI lineage: Eukaryota > Metazoa > Chordata > Actinopteri > Cypriniformes > Catostomidae > Moxostoma > Moxostoma hubbsi. Next base: position 12,424,366 of record JAVLUX010000048.1, read on the forward strand.
GGTGGGACTGGCACTGGGAGAGATCTGTAGATGTTGAAGCATTGATGTTAACTCGGCTATACTCCTTGCCATCTCTTCAATGGCATGACTAGCGGTGTTGAGCTGGACCTGCTGATGACCAAGAAGGGTCCCCTGCTGGTCGATGGCGGTACGGAGAGAGGTGTCAATCTGTCCAAGGTAGACATCAGAGAGGCTCCCACACAATGCGTTTCTTGCATTCTGACTGTACACATGTGTCAGACCAATGTTTTTGATGCATCTCATTGTATTTGTGTCACATTTCACTGGTCCCTAGCCATTTTTTTTTTAAACGTTATACTTTTTAAGTATAAAAATCACCCATTCACTTATAGTGTTAGAATGTTTGTGATTCACCATCAAACAAACAACGATGACATTGATATTTGCCTGCTGAATTGTGATTGGTCATCTTCATTGCATTATTTGCATACTGAATTGTAATTGGTATTTTCTTACATTCCAATGGCTGCACAGAAGCCATATTGTACTCTAATGCAGCATTTTATTTATGCAGAACCAAATCCTAAAACATAAAATTATAAAATGTATCTTTAGCTGCCTTGTAGGCATTATATTTCCTTTAGGAATTGCAAATCTAGTAAAAATTCCCTTTTTCTTAAAAGCTTATCTTGTCTGAAAATACAGAAGCTGGATATATTTACAGTATATCAGTCAGTTCTAATGGATAAATTGGCCTGTGTGGTGTAAATTGGGTCATGCGATGAGCCAGAAAGGGCAGCCCAATAGAAATTATGTCTGATCTATGTAGTCTGTCTAAACTACTGGATCACATGTACAGGACAAGCCAATTAATGTGTCTGAGTTCAAAAGATCACAGCTGCATCTAATACAGTGGCAATCTCACACACACACACACACACACACACACACACACACACACGCTATGAATGTTACCTTCACTTATATGTCGTATACAAAGGTAGGAAGGCATAAAGTCACATCCGAATCCAATGTGTGCTTAACATCCTGTACTTCATCTGGTTGTTTTTGGAAGGCAGCATAGATTTATCCTTTGCTCTCTATAACACAGTGTTATTATAGATTTGAATTTAAAATTTAGCTGTTATTGCTGTTCCATATTCAATTTGTCCTTTCAATTTAGTTTAGTTTTCATTACTTTTCAATTTAGTTTTACACAGTGTCTACACTGGATGAGAACGATGTAACAATGTAACAATATGTCATTAGATAATTGCTCCAATTGTAATCAGTGATCCTGGAAGTGACCATTGTGCTGCGGCAACACAAAAATGGCATCTGAACGAGCAATTGAAAGGAAAAAATTAATTTACACACACATATATGCAGTATATAGATTTTACACTCACTGGCCACTTTATTAGGCACACCTGTACATCTATTATTCATGTGATGATCTAATCAGCCAATCGTGCGGCAGCAGTGTAATGTATTAAATCATGCAGATACAGGTCAGGAGATTAATTTAATGTTCAGCCATCAGAATGAGGTAAAAATGTGATCTCAGTTATTTAGACCGTGCCGTGATTGTTGATGCCAGACCAGCTGGTTTGAGTATTTCTGTAACTGCTGATCTCCTAGGATTTTCACGCACAGCATCTCTAGTGTATTGAGAATGGTGTGAGAAAAAAAAACAAACAGCGAGCGACAGTTCTGTGGACAAAAATGCCTTTTTGATGACAGAGATCAACGGAGAATGACCAGACTGATTCAAGCTTGACAGAAAGCTAAGGTAACTCAGATAACCCCTATTATAGTGAGCAAAATAGCATCTCAGAATGCACGTCAAACCTTGAGGCGGATGGGCTAAAGACCAAGTTGGTTTCCACTTCTGTCAGCCAAGAATAGAAAACTGAGGCTGTAGTGGGCCTTCCATTTGTGTACCTCAGCAGACATCCAGATTTGTCAGACCAGGTGATGTGTCTCCAATCACCGGTTTTGGTGAGTCTGTGCACACCGTAGCCTCAATCCTGTTCTTAGCTGACAGTAGTGGTACCCGGAGGGGTCTTCTGGTTCTGTAGCCCATCCGCCTCAATGTTTGATGTATTGTACATTCAGAAATGCTTTTCTGTATAGCACTGTTGTAACGCAAGTTTATTTGGGTTACTGTCACCTTCCTGTCCATTTGGACCAGTCTGGCCATTCTCCTCTGACCTCCGGCAAGCCGTTTTTGACCACAGAATTGCCACTCACTATATGTTTTTTGCACCATTCTCTTTACACACTACAAAATGTGCATGAAAATATATAGCAAATATATTTATCAAATATATTTTCATATATGTGAATGAAAATATATGTAATATATAGCATATACACTCACCTAAAGGATTATAAGGAACACCTGTTCAATTTCTCATTAATGCAATTATCTAATCAACCAATCACATGGCAGTTGCTTCAATGCATTTAGGGGTGTGGTCCTGGTCAAGACAATCTCCTGAACTCCAAACTGAATGTCAGAATGGGAAAGAAAGGTGATTTAAGCAATTTTGAGCGTGGCATGGTTATTGGTGCCAGACGGGCCAGTCTGAGTATTTCACAATCTGCTCAGTTACTGGGATTTTCACGCACAACCATTTCTAGGGTTTACAAAGAATGGTGTGAAAAGGGAAAAACATCCAGTATGCGGCAATCCTGTGGGCGAAAATGCCTTTTTGATGCTAGAGGTCAGAGGAGAATGGGCCGACTGATTCAAGCTGATAGAAGAGCAACTTTGAACTTTCTGAAATAACCACTCGTTACAACCGAGGTATGCAGCAAAGCATTTGTGAAGCCACAACACGCACAACCTTGAGGCGGATGAGCTACAACAGCAGAAGACCCCACCGGGTCATCTCCACTACAAATAGGAAAAAGAGGCTACAATTTGCAAGAGCTCACCAAAATTGGACAGTTGAAGACTGGAAAAATGTTGCCTCTGATGAGTCTCGATTTCTGTTGAGACATTCAGATGGTAGAGTCAGAATTTGGCGTAAACAGAATGAGAACATGGATCCATCATGCCTTGTTACCACTGTGCAGGCTGGTGGTGGTGGTGTAACGGTGTGGGGGATGTTTTCTTGGCACACTTTAGGCCCCTTAGTGCCAATTGGGCATCGTTTAAATGCCACGGCCTACTTGAGCATTGTTTCTGACCATGTCCATCCCTTTATGGCCACCATGTACCCATCCTCCGATGGCTACTTCCAGCAGGATAATGCACCATGTCACAAAGCTCGAATCATTTCAAATTGGTTTCTTGAACATGACAATGAGTTCACTGTACTAAAATGGCCCCCACAGTCACCAGATCTCAACCCAATAGAGCATCTTTGGGATGTGGTGGAACGGGAGCTTCGTGCCCTGGATGTGCATCCCACAAATCTCCATCAACTGCAAGATACTATCCTATCAATATGGGCCAACATTTCTAAAGAATGCTTTCAGCACCTTGTTGAATCAATGCCACGTAGAATTAAGGCAGTTCTGAAGGCGAAAGGGGGTCAAACACAGTATTAGTATGGTGTTCCTAATAATCCTTTAGGTGAGTGTATTACATTTGTGACTATTTCTACTGAGAAGTAAGCAATGTAATCAATGCATTATCAGTGATTTTTGAAGCTCTCTTTAATGTTTCCATATACCTTAATACACAAAACACTGTCTGTTAATTTATTGACTGACTCGGCAGTGCTGTAGCAAAGCAGATGTCTTCGGTTTCAGTCACAGGCAAGATATCTACAAAGATTTCAGCATCCGGAGCTGAGTATCCTGCTACAGAGCAGGATGTGTGTGTACTATCGATGGATGGCAAACAGCTGCCTAGTTAAACCAGCGGACACCCAGTACATATTGCCCCGCTTTGGACCAGCAAAGACTAATACACACATGTAAGCGGACACACACACACACATACTGTGGCAGGAGGATAAGCTTTGTTGAACTTCCGCTGTGCTGAGTCCCGCTACATCCGCCACATGCTGTGCACAATCTGCTCCAGACAACACACACAGACACACACTCGAGGGATTACACATACATTTGTGGTGTAGAATACGAATGCACTGACATGAGAGAGATTATATAACAATGAGTCTCTGTGAGGGAACACAAAAACATGAAGCTATTATGAGTGAAAAACACGTCACAATTCAGACAATGTCTGGAACATCGCAATAAAAAAAACAACAACTTGCCCACCCACATTTATGGCATATACAGACTGATCCCACTGTGAATTCAGCCACAGACATTTTAAAGCTCTTCAGCTGAAATCGGTCTGTGCTTACTGAAATTCGAATCACTGCCCCAAGTGGCCTTAGCTGGAAATGTTGTTGAATGTATGGGCTAATGTGAGCTCCAGTTTTAGGGTGAACTGTCCACAGCGTGGCGCCAAAAGTGAGTTTATTTTTAATTGTAAATAATGTGATATTGTCAGCAGGAACGCATATTTTATTAACTATACCCCCTAAGCCAAACCAGTGACATAAGTTAATTTTAGAGCAAAAATGCATCCTCAGAATAGCGGTCATCTTTGTTTGTGAATGTGATTACTTCTTGGTTTCTATGGGACCTGAACATGTGTCTTGGAGGTTTATCAGTAGCGCTAGAAGAAAATGTATTCACGCTTGAATTAATGCAATGATGGCAAATGGCGCTTGTCCTTAATTTGGCTGATTTTAGGGTACATGAACTTTCTGAAGCATTATGTTGATTTTCTCTGTGATTACGTTGGCGAATCAGCTTTCCTAAACATGCAGTTAGATAACATTCATGCATTTAAATGCATAATTACAGTGCATTTAAGGAATACATTTATTTGCAAATGTGTTTCCTGGGACTCTAACCCATTACCTTGCCAGTTGAGCTACAGGAGCAAAATACAATATGAATACTGGCTCACTGTGTCTGCAATGCACACTTCTACATGTATAGAATATAGTATAACTGGAAGGATAAAAAGGCACATTATAGAGCTGAACCGAATTGCCTTGAAATTAAAATGAGCTGCAGGTTTCCTGTTCCACATTAAATGTCTTTCTGCCTGTTTGACTTTCACCCTGTCACTTAGTATTTCTTTAAGGGAGACTATAGAAAAGACAACTTGCTACTTAAACAATTTTAACTTAATTAAACCTTGTTAGTTGTGCTGGTAGGGGTTACATTGAGTGTGTGTAGATCAAGGTAATAGTTACTTAAAGCTGCAGTGTGTAATTTCAGTGCCACTTGTGTCATCAAACAGAATTATAAAAATAATGTCGTTTTTCAAACACTTTGCCTTTTCTTATGTTGCTTAGACAAAAATGTAGTCCCCTCCCCAAACTCTAACTATTGGTTTAGCAAATGCTAGGTTGTCCAATGGAGTTGTATCCATTCTGTTGGTACTACTGATAGACCAGCTGATTACAATACATAAATCAAATAAATTAATTGGCTGATACTTGGCCATTTTGAGATTGCAGCTTGATCACACTCATCATGTTGCTACTGAATGTTCTGGTACCCTGACATTAACCCCAGTCTGCCGAGTTACTGACAAGTGCCATCCATGCATTTTTGCACCATTTAAAATATGTTTACCTTTTTCTCTTGTGCTGCTGCTCGAGCGACTTCAGAGATAAGGGTTCTGGTTTCGTATAAAAATCTGGAAGGAATCGCATTCACATAAACATTGGTGAGCGTGATTTGGAGGTTACATTTTCGGTCAAACTCTACTTCACGTTTAGGTTTAGATTGGGACTGGGGTTAGAGCGTATGGTTAGTAAAATCTAAATTTCTCTTGACTTAATCATTTACAACTTAAAACAACTCATAAACAATATTTATAGCTCGCTTTTGAAAACTGGAAACTGGAGTTGTAACATGCCCATACGTTCAACAACAATTCCAGCTTCGGCCACTGGGGGCAGTGACTTGAATTTCAGTAAGCATAGACCGATTTCAGCAGCAAAACTATTTTCACAGTAAGATCAGTGTGTGCTATTGCAGGCATCAGCAGATAGACATGCCAACTTGGCTAATGAACAGTGTTAGTTCCCCTTTGTGTTGGGCTCAAAATCATACATTTTCTACTTTCTCACTTGACATCATTAAATTGTAAATTATATTGGATGTCAGCCATCTGCTACTCTCTTCTCTAGATATAATTTTGTTTGCATTTAAATTTCCACTGTCTCTGAAGCACATGATTCCACATGAAAGCATGCTGAGAATTGATGTTGGTCTGACATGAGGCAGACACTTTTGGCCGTAACGAATGTAATTCAAGCAGCGTTAATGGCCCCCAGGGCCACTGCAAAGGTTTTTAAAACCATTCCCAGCATTCCCACTACACTTTTGGCATGCAGAGCCAGTGGATGTGATTTATGTGTTTGTGTGCGTACAGTATGCCAGCAAACCAGATAGATGGTGAAACAGGGATCTCCCAGTAGTTCTGTGTTATGTCATGCTTTTCCTGAAATTCATCAACTACTGAAGTGATCGATACTCAAAAGACATTAAATTGTAATACAGAGCAACATGTATCTTAATTAAATAGCGCACTCAAAAAATGATGTTCCAAACTCGTATTGATCTTTTCTATTGGGCAACACAAAAGGGTGAATTTAAAGAATTAAAATTAAAAGAAGAATTTTAAAGTTATAGTGAAAATCTTTACTTCTGACAGTTTTTCAATGAGAGAAGCTTGATCACACATTTATATGTTGACATTAGTAATTCGATTTTTCACTGTTTTTGCTTAAAGCTATGTTGCTTTTGGAAGAACTTGCGCTGTTTTCTTTTGCATATTAAAAGGTGTATGTGAGGGCTCATTCACACTTTCATTTTTTTATGTAAGAAATTACATTGTTATTGAGAACTTGATATTGTGTGTCCATAAGTGCATGAGAGAAGCACATTCATGTGTTGACACTATAGATTAAACGGTTTGCAACAGTTGCACTGTTTTTGCTTTTATGCTATTGTTGCTTTTGCGAGAACTTATGCTGTTTATGCTTTTGTGCTATTTTTTTATTTTGTGAGAACCTTTGCTGTTTTTGCTTTTGCTCATTCAAAGGTGCATGAGAGAAGCTCGTTCACACTTTCATTTGTTTACATAAGAACTTTCACTGTTTATGCTTTTGCGATGTTCATTTGCTTTTCACGTGTATGTGTTGAAGCTAGAAATAATGTTAATTCGAGAACTTTCACTTTTTTGCTTCCTCACGGTTTAAACTTGAACAACTTTGAACGAATCTAAATATAATATAAATTGATCAATTGTCACACATTATACATACATTTCTGCATATATACAGTGAAATTATTTATTTTTCACATATCCCAGCTAAGCTGGGGTCAGAGTGCAGGGTCAGCCATGATTCGGCGCCCCTGGAGCAGATAGGATCAAGGGCCTTGCTCAAGGGTCACACAGTGGTGTCTTGGCGGTGCTGGGGCTTGAACCCCCCCGACCTTCTGGTCAGTAACCCAGAGAATCTTGGTCGAAGTGAAGATTTTCATTGTAAATAAACATACATTTTAGATTGTTTCTCACTAAAACCTGTCATACACCTTCAGCAGACTTTGCAATAGGACACGCAAGTCACATGGACTTTTAATTTGGGTTCTTTTAAAGCTTTAGAGTCACTTTCAACTGCCATTTGTATGGAAATCAGTAAATGAGACATTCTTTAAAATTCCCCATTTTGTGTTCTGCAGAAAAAAGAAATTCATACAGGTTTGGAACAACATGATGATGTGTAAATAATGACACAATTTTCATTCTTGGGTGATTATCAATTTAAAAGTGTCATTCCATAGACTTGCTTTAATGTTAAATATTTGGCCACTCGTTAACCTCATATCAACGCTTTTTGGTTTCTAGGTGATATCATTAGGTATGATAAAACTAATCCTGAGATTAAACCACGGTGAAGGTTTGATAGACAAGAGTAGGTCATGGACAGGTCACGGATGGGAAATGGAGTTTCTGGAATAATAGAGGACAAGGGGGCAGAGGAGAGCAGGATTAAAAAAAATGAAGAAAGACAGTAACGAGAGAGCTAAGCAGAAAAGACAGAGATAAGGAGAGAGAAAGGATTGTTGAATTGAGCTACACACTGAGCAGTTACCGAGTGTGTGAGTTTGACAGGCAGATGGAAAGAAAGAATCTATTGAGAACAAGCGAGCAGATGTGTCAGATTTCATCTCCATCATTCACTCTGCTGTTCATCTGACTGCTGAAATAGATGCACAGAAACATGCTGACTAGAAATGAGAATCATAAGATTTTCACAACAAACTACAGTTCCACTTAACAATGCTGCTAAATAATTCTTAGTGCTTCTGAGGAAGCATCGAATAATTGATCCCAACTATACTTTGCCATTTCCTGTATTTTTATTATATACAGTATATAAGTAGTTTTGAACAATTCATTAAAAAGCATCAGCTCATAACAGTTGTTAATTTCGGTAATCTGACTACACTGGTCTTTCTGAATGTTTGTTGTTGCATGTTCCATCTGCAGTGGTGAAATAATGTAGATGTTCAAGAACCATTTACGGAACTGAACGTCATAAAAATACAAATCACTTTGTTCCGGTATTTTCTTTTTTTTTTTTAGTAGAACGGTTTTCCACTTTCTTAACTCTGGCACCCTCAAACTCTCTTTACTGTAGTTTTAGAAAGTGGTTAGTGTCTGTCAGGTTGCTGAGGTTTTAATTTTATTGACAATGATTCATTTTTGTTTAATTAATCGTGTTGCTGATTGATGCTCTTGCACTTCTGTTCCCACAGTACTATGAGATGTCCTACGGACTCAACATCGAAATGCACAAACAGGTAAGAAGCTATCTTTGTGTGATTGGTGGTTTTAATGGGGTTTTAGGGCAAGCACATTTAAAATCCCTCTTATGATAATCACAGACAAATTAAATACTATATGCATACACTTTTGCTTTCAAGTCTTGCGGGGGGGGCTTTCCTAGTTTTTTTTGTTTGCTTGTTTGTTTTTTATAATGATAGTGAGCCAATTATATTTTCTGGATATTTTCCCTTCAACAATGTAGGCAAAACCACACACACACACACACACACACACACACACACACATATTTCTGCACAGCAGAAGGCTTAGACATGCCTTTAAATAATAAGACATTAAGCGAGCATGCACAGCAATACAGAATCAGAATGAAATTTATTGCCAAGTGTCCTCACGTACACAAGGATTTTTTTTTTTTGGTGATAGGAGAAACAAGCAAGTGCACACAGAACATTACAGTGAGACACAGGATATAAAACAAGGTTAGAGAATAAATAGACATACAAATAAATATAGGACATATAACATAGAATGGCATATGTACATGTGCAAGTGGTAATATGGTATATATGCAAGGTAGGGGTATGTTCAGTTATTGAATTAAATACGAGTGAATTTACACTAACTATCAAAAATAATCTTGAATGAAAAATCAGACAATGCAAGAAATCCATTTAAAATCATCTGATTATTCTCTTTTTTTGATGTCACTGCGTAAACATCCAATGCGCACAACCCCTGTGCACATTTGATAAGCAGCTAAGAATGTCGGTAAATGTGTTTATAGTACATGAAGGCCGAAATTAGGGTAATGAGCAAAAATCAATGCATGATAATTGGGTTTGCGTAAACTGTTCATGACCTTACTCTAACAAAGGATTTAAGGGTGTTTACATGACCTTACACATTGTCAGGTTATTAAGTATAATCAATGTAAGAGTGGGCATTTAAGAGTGTGCTCATTGATGGTAATACAGTGGAATTCTTCATTGAACCTTAGTGTATATTGTAAATACAATGGTATATGAATATGGTATTCATATAGTGCCACTGGTTTTTACCATGCTACTCCAACCCCCACAGTACTTTTTTGCAAAGGGGAGTAACCTGGTACCTTGCCAGTTAAACTTTTTTCACATGACAGACTTCATGCTGACTTCTGGAAATTACGTACAGCTCAGATTGGAATGTGACATTATTCTAGTCTCGCGTAGCCAGACCTTTAACTAAATGGCAAAAAATGTGGTTGCACCTTTTTTATGGGAAAATAACTCCCAACTTGGACTAGAATAGCTATCTAGCTGAAATGTAAAGCAAACCCCATGTGTCCTTAATCCTGGGAGTTGCATAAAGTCAGGCAATCAGATTAAAGCTTTCCAAATCTAGAAAGTGATTTCCAGTTTTGTGTGCCATATGCATTAGACATTCATTGGGTTGTGGGTGGTCCATAGGCGTGAGATCTGAGGCTGAGACCAGATTGTCTATGGGATGAATATAGTATCAAAATTATTCACAAATGCGTAAACACTTATCCAACAATTCAATAAATGTCAAACATGCATCTTACTATCCACACACAAATCACTTTCAGCATGTGCCTATAAAATTCACAATTAAATGAATGTACAGCGATTTTTACAAATAGAGACATATTTGTGAATACAAATGTTCCCTTTTGTATAAATGTAACACAATTTGCATGTCTGATCAAAGGAAGACATTACAAATTAAACACCAAATGGCCTTGTGAAGCATTGAATGTGCATTTGTGGATCAAGTGACACGTGTGCATCAGTGGCGGCTACTGGTCTTTCAAAGAGGGGAAGCTCATTTTCGGCCTACATTATAAACTTGTCCAATTATTTAAAAGTAAATTCTGCCCTACGTTCCTTTTCGAGAAAATGCACTGTGACCATATAAATGAATGAATGAACGAACGATCTAAAAAAAAATATTAAACTTGGTAAAACTGAAACAAGGAATGTGGTGTATAATTGTGTGAAATGTATTATGCAAAATGACTAGCAATTTCGCCAAACAAATATCAAGAAATATGTTGCAGTAGTTTGTCTTTCAACTACACTTGAGAAATCCGCGATGGGACTGAGCGCGAATAGCTTCAGCGACTTCTTATAGTACAGATTCGCTGTCAGTCAAAAGGAGATGCAGTCTTTCGACAGATCCTCCAATCATTACGCGGAAGCCCGGAGTCCGGGGCAGCCCACTCCTCATTCACCCCCAGAGACGCTGAGCGTCCGTGGGAGGGACATAATCGCAGCATTTATCCAATGACCGTCTAGTTTCGGAGCACTGAAAAAAACTGTTCAAAGCAGCCCCATTGAAGTCAATGGACGCTCTGCTTCAACACGGAAATGCACTGTGACGCTACGGGAATGCATGAGAATGAAATCGAGTCAGCCGACCTGCTATATGTAGCTGATTCTGAACAAACTCGTTTTCGAGATGAACATGTTCTAACGCATTTTTAGTCAATAAATTGTTTACACAATAGTACATATTTGACCATTATTTTTTTTGATATTATAGGGGAAGCCGAGTTTCCTTGCAGTCTTAAAGAAATCCCCACTGGTGTGCATTCATTGACATGTTTTTGTGTCTATTCTGTTTTATTTATTTGAATTTTGAGAATTGACAAGCGCCACTTCAAACAAACACTATCTGAGATCATGTTGATGACTGTCCCATTGCCCAAAATACAGACTCTGGGGCAAAATGATATCTGAGTGCCTAATACATCGCTCACCAGACTCTGAACCTTTAACCAAAACTCCTGGATATCAACACACCCCCATAAGATATGGGTTATGTCTCCATCCTCTGATTGGCATCGCCAGCAGGTGGGTGTGTCTTTAAGACCAAGCCTATACAATCTAGAGGGGGTCCAATAGAACCAATGTAAAATCTTGAATTGCATAAGGCGCACCCTTGCGTCTCTAAATGCAGTCTTGACGTTTTTTAGAATCCTAGCCCACTCTCCCTCCAATTACAGGTTTAAATCTTTCTCACAGGCATCCAGCTTCCTCAGATTGTCAAGCTCACTCAAGGTCAACATGAGAAACACACCATGACTTCCTCAGTCCATCAATTTTATGAAAGACATCACTTGCTGTGGGCATGCAAATATTCTGCAGCCAAACTTAGCATCCATTCTTAACTCGGAACATCAGTGCAAAAGCCTCTTGAAGGAGTGTTATTCCACAAAACAAACTCACACCACTATGCGGAACCAACACAAAAAGAAACAAACAAAAAAAGATGCCCAGCTTCCTCAGAGAGTGAAGAGTATGTACAGTGAGACAGCTCACTTAGGGGCCACATGAAAATCACCTAATGGTTAATTCACCCCATTGACTCTATGAATGACAATGCTTGCTGTGGGCATGGCATTACTTTGCAGCCATCCTATGTATCTGTTCTCAGCTTGGCCGGAAACATTAGTGCAAAAGGGATCTTTCAATGATGAGGATCTTCTCTCTCTATCTGTCTGTCTCTGTCCTCTTACTCTATAAGAGCAAATTAGGTGTGTGCAGGGCTGTGTTTATGTGTGGTTTTATAGCAGTAGTGTGAAAAAGTCCCTCTAATGGCACTGGCATTATGATCACAGCCAATGAAATGAGGTGTATGTGAGAACAGCCAGCTGTGTGTGTATGTGGTGGGATAAGAGGCAAAAAACACATACACAACCCTTTAAAACGGTGCCCCTGGATGCAGGTTTGGCCTTATCAGTGTGCCCCCTTCATGTCTAATGGAGTGCGCGCTCTCTTTGTCGCTCTCTCTCTCTCTTCTCTCTTTCTCTTCTCTTCTCTCTCTCTCTCTCTCTCTCTCTCTCTCTCTCTCTGTGTCTGTCTGTACAAATATTTATAGGCAAATATTAAGCACTGACAAACTAATAACTAATTGTGGTCATGGTACAGAGGTATTCAATAAAGCCCTCTTTTTCCCCATTTACTTTCCCCTCATCTGACACACTGCTTTCATTCTCTCTCTCTCTCTCTCTCTCTCTCTCTCTCTCTCAGTTGCTGGGTCTCGTTCACCCCTATCTCTCTCTCTTTGAGATTGTTCTCTCTTAAATTCCCTCCTCTCATTTTGGCTCTCTCTGTGCTCTCTCTCCTTTTTTCTGTCCTTCCCTCTCTTCGTTGCTCTCCTTTTTTTCTGGGCAGAGTGCCAGCCTCTCTTCCCTTGGTGCTTTGCCAATATCCCCCTCTCCTCCCCTCCCTAACTCTTTCTCTCTCTATCTTGCGCTCTCTCTCTCTCTCTCTTGCGCTCTCTCTCTCGCTGTCTGATTGATGGCCCTTTCATTCGGAAAAGGAAGAAAAGAAACCGAACGAGGGAGGAGAGCAGTAAAGCACTGAAAATCACACACACAAAAAGGATATGAGCACACAACCAAGCATATATACACATGCATTGGCTCAAGGGTAATTAAATGTGAGAGAAAAACATTTACAGTGGTGGGTGGGGGTGGGGCACGTTCCTGCACATGTGGACAGAAATAAATATAAATACACTACACACTCACCCAAACCAAGTGCAGCCTTTTATGGGGCATCTGTGGAAACATCCTGCAGCCAAAACTGTGCCAGTTTATTTTTATACAATATCTTTCCTCTCATAGAGACCTAATACACACACACACACATACATCAGTCCAACTCATATTTATTCACGTTTTATATTCACACACTAAACTAGACAGATGGCCCAAAACTCTAAACATTGCCCCCTCACACACACACACACAACACATGCACAATACAGTACCACAGAATAACCCTAACTTTAATACAAAACTTTTGGATTATTTTTTTTTTTACATTATTTATTTTATTTAGGAATCACATATTTAACTGAGGGCATCCCCAAAGGAGGTTTAGCTAACTGTTGGGTACAATTTTGGTTATTGGAAATTGCCATGTTGCTTCCGAAAGTTTCTGAACTCCATACTTCCGAATTACTGCAAGCGTCATCCCACATCAGATATTTTTGCATGAATTCAAGTGTAAACACTTTTCCCTCTAGTGCAACCTCAGAGACATAGGTTCTAGTGAAAATAAACATTTTATTGCAATGACGGTTAGGTTTAGGTTTGGGTTAGGAGGTAGAATTAATAAAATATCATTTACAACTAAAAATACAACTCACTTTTGGCACCACTCTGTGGAAATTTCACTCGTAATCTGAAGCTCACACATGCCCATACATTCAACAACACTTCCAGCTTCAGCCGCTAGGGCAGTGATTTGAATTTCAGTAAGCACAGACCAATGTCAGCAGAAACCTTTTGACCTACTGTTGCCAAATTGCCAGTGCAATCAGTCTGTATTTGGATACATTATCTCACGATTCTTTGTCTATATTTCCATGGCAAGTATTTATATATATATATATTGTGGCTGGGCGGAGGGCAGGGCCGGGTGGTGATTCTACACACCCTGTCCCTTATCAGGCTAATCAAGCCTCCAAGAGGGATAAAGGCAGACTGCGGAGGATGGTGCGGGAGAGAGAGTTTGTTTGTGGGCATGTTTATGGGCACGTTGTATCTTTTGTTTAAATTTCTCATTAAAGTATTATTTATATTGCGAAGCTGGCTCTCGCCTCCTCCTCGCCTGTTTAAATCCCTTTACACTGGTGCCAAAATCCGGGAAGGAGGAGGGATGCCCGTCGCAGAGTCCTCGACACTGCCGTCCACACGGGGGGAGCACCATTGCCATCCGCCCAGACGCGGTGAACGGCTGCCGTCCGCGAGGCGAGATTGGACTCCCCGACCGCCTGGAGCAAAGGAGCCACTGCCAGGGGTGGAGGAGAGCCCTGCCATCTCCCAGAAACGCGGAGGGGTCGAAAGAAGACCGCCTTCCGTGAGGGGAGGAGGGAAATGACTCCCCGACCGCCTGGAGGGGTAGGGTCGCTGCCAGGGGCAGAGGAATCTCCCCACGAGTCGCTGGGAACACGAAGGGGCGTTCTGTCCACCTGGGGTCATGGGTCTGACTCCAGTCCACCCGGGGAGGAGCAGCTGTCTTCCACCTTAGAGGGTGGAGGAGTGATCGCGGACCTTGCGACGGTGTATCAGAGAATCGGCGAGTACGTTTTATTTTATTTTTTTATCACTGTCTCCTCTCTCTCACTGCCACTCCGTGTTGGCCTTTTCCCTCTCTTTTAAATTTTACAGTGTTTTTTGGGGGGTACTACACTGTTGGGTGTACGTCATGCCGGGGGCTCCCCAGCCTGAGAGAATGAGGGAGGAATGTGAGATCGTTTACGGGCATATGTTTGTGTCTTTTAAGTATTTCATTAAAATATTATTTATATTATCAAGCCGCTTCTCGCCGCCTCCTTGTCCGTTTAAATGCCTTTACATATATATAATTATTATTATTTTTGTATAATTTTGAATATCCAAACTATAATGACCAAAGAAAATAAAAGTGTTAAGCACAGAAGTCCTATGAAAATCAATCAAGAAAACTACTGTATGTATCAGTTTTGCATTTCAATTGCAATAAAATGTACATACCTGGTAAATACACACATTATGTATGTAGTGTATCATGAAAACAATACAGATAATTGTGAAGACTAAATATGTGGTTTATTCCATTTGTATGGAAGATTATTAACTACTGGACGCACACATAGCTACATGCACACACACTTTCCCAAAGCCGATCTATGCAAATGTGGAAACATATTCACACACACTCACATAAAGTCTGGGTAAATACACGCACGTGCGCACACACACACACAGCAGGGCATCTGCACCTACTCAGGTCCTTTTTGATCAAGTGACAAAGTCATTATGCTGAAAGGTTGGCACCCTGGGATTTCCACACAAACGAGTGCACGCACATACATACGTCTTGTTTTCCTTCTCCGTTTCTTTATTTCCCTACCCCACCTCTCTCTCTCTCTCTATCTATCTCTAAAACACACACAGTTTCATTCCAAACCGGTTACATAATTTGCAATCTTGTACACAAATGAGCTTTGTTTCGATTGTACACACACACACACACACACAGACCCAATCTGCAGATGTTCAGCATCACTGGTACACAGTGTCCCGACAAAAAGACAACCAAACACTGTTTTGTACACTTATTTGCAGTCTCATATGGTAGGAGTAACAAAGAATCTTTGTTATTTGCGGTGTATAACATCTGTACAGCATTATTCTACATCCCTTTTCTATGACATTATCATAAACTTATTTCAGCTAGAAGTTACGAAACAATCCTGTTTAAAACAACCGTATTGAATTATAGATCGATCGATCGATAGATAGAAAGAATCAGATATAATTATTCTCAAAATACATATACATGGATATGAAAGATTGCCATGTTATTATGTGGCTGTGTTCAGATTAAAATAGCATCTCTACAGACACAGAACCCTAATATAATGTTTTCTTTGCTCCTCGAGTAGGTATTAGAGTGCACTTAGAGGTCTGCTTTATGTTTCTGTGCCTCCATCACTGCAATCCATCACTGTGTGTGTGTGTGTGTGTGTGTGTGTGTGTGTGTGTGTGTGTGTGTGTGTGTGTGTGTGTATTAGAGAGAGAGAGCGAGAGAGAGAGAGAGAGATAGAGACGTATCACAGGACAAAGAAAATAATTAAAAAGATGATAATAGTAGATTATGAAGGTGGTGTTTGTGTGTGTGTGTGTGTGTCTGTGTGTGTGGTTGTGAGAAAGTAATTAACTGTTCATGTGGTGCAGTGTGTGAAACACTTGTATTACTGTTTGTGGTGTTTTTCTTAGTGAGACTATAATTAAATGTGTGTGTGTATGATTTGCTCTGTTGCAAGGAGATTGAGACTATTCAAGCTTTTCAGCCCTGAAGAGCTCGCTCTCTCTCTCTCTCTCTAGCGCTTGCTCGCTCGCTCACTCGCTCTCTCTAGCGCTCGCTCACTCGCTCACTCGCTCTCTCTCTCGCTCTCTCTCTCTGTCTTCAATTTAAAGTACTTTACTAGCATGATTGTGTTTACATACCATATTGCCAAAGCATTAATACACAAAACAGATGAAAAGACAAAGAATAATAATAAAACAGTAAAAAATTTAAATAGAATTAAAATAAGGTGCCAGGTAATATATAAAATAAAAAATATAATAACAATATACACTATACAATATAAAATAAAACAAGCATTTAACAAGACAGTAATTTGTTTTTGAGTGTGTGCACTTCAAAAATGAATTTTGCTGCAACTGATGCATGACTGTCATCCCCTGTAACACCTGCATTTGATCTGTTTCTGTTGAACTGGGAAACTGTGGCATGAGGTTTGAGAGTTTGTGGAGGTATTTCTCTCTCACCTCTGTAAATTTCTCACAGTGAAGGAGAATATGTGTCTTTGTCTCGACCTCACCTGTGTCACAGTGAGCACAGACTCGTTCTTCCTTTGGAAACCATGTTTGTCTGTGTCTGCCTTTTTCTATGGCCAGACTGTGATCACCGAGCCTGTATTTGGTGAGGATCCGTCTCTGTTTTGGATCTCTTACAGTGTGGAGATATTCTGATTTTTATTCAGATTATACTTTCTGTTTAGGGCCCGATAACATTCCAGTTTGCTTTGTTTTTTTCCTTTCATTTTCCCAATGGTCCAAATATGAATTTTTGCTTTCTTTTATGATTTGGTTTATTCTGATTTGGTTTTGTTCAGCAGTGCTGGTCTGAAACTGGTGTTTGTAGTTGTTAGCGGGTTTAGCATAGGGCATTGTCCTTAAACTCGTCTGGTTTTCTATTTTAGTGCATTCACTGCCAGAACAAAACCACCTGAAGTACTGATTTTTAGACCGAGGTAGTCATAGTGTAGGGTGTGTTCTATTCACACTTTCTAAAAAAAAACCACACAGACACAAACAGAGCGCAGATAAATGGCTAAATGTATAGCTCTCAGTACACATTCACACAGGAACATACCCACATGTTTACATACCAATATACAGTATATGGTAACATATCACAGTCTTCTATTTTTTTTTTATTTATTAAAAGCCAATTATAAGTTCTACAGACTAACGGATAAAGCGTAATAATAATAAAAACTTTATTTCCTTTTTTATGATTTTTTTCTTCCAAATTAAGACACTAACGGATGACCTAATAAGGAAGTTTTGAGAGATTTAGCTCACTTTTGGGAACAATTTTGCCTCAAAAATATAGCTTAGTAAGCATACACACAATGAGAGATGTAGTGTTTTAAGAATAAAAATTAATTTGACTAATAGTTTGACTTTATTGCTGCTTGGACATCATTGTCATCTAAGCTAAAACCTTTGGTGTGCATGGGAATTGAGAGGCCACTGCCATTGTATTATCACGGTCTCTCTGTCACTGTTTCACTTTATATATATATATATATATATATATATATATATACATATATATACATATACATATATATATATATATATATACATATATATACATATACATATATACCCTTTTTTTCTCCCTATTTGGAATGCCCAGTTCCCAATGCTTAATAGGTTCTCGTGGTGTTGTGGTTACCTCAATCCAGGTGTTGGAGGACATGTCTCAGTTGCCTCAATTTCTGAGACAGTCAATCCGCGCATTTATCACGTGGCTCGCTGTGCATGACACAGCAGAGACCCAGCATGTGGAGTCTCATGCTACTCTCCGCGCTCAATGCACAACTTACCACAGCCCCACTGAGAGCGAGAACCACTAATCGCGACCACGAGGAGGTTACCCCATGTGACTCTACCCTCCCTAGCAACCGGGCCAATTTGGTTGCCTTGGATTCGAACTCGTGACTCCAGGGGTGGTAGTCAGCTCCAATACTTGCTGAGCTACGGAGGCCCCCACTGTTTTCTCTTCTAATCATGAGTGTGTATGTGTGCTCTCTTTCAGGCGGAGATTGTGAAGCGACTCAGCGCAATCTGTGCTCAAATCATCCCTTTTCTCTCTCAGGAGGTAAGCTGACAGTGATTGACAACTCTTCAAGGTTCTGGGGTCTTCTCCCACTGGGTTTCACACACACATGCACAGTATGGCGAAAGCATTTAAATTTTAACAACACTATCTCTCATTTCCATCTAATTAAGGAATCCTGAAATGCTCATTTACTGAAAGTCATCTGCGATTAAATTGATGAGGTCAGGTTGTTTGGCGGTGCAAATTCAGCTTGAATCCAGCATTACTGACCACATGTACATGCACTAAAAATAACAGTTTATTTTCATTCTGAAACATCATGTTAAAGAGAGTGCCATTTTCCTTATGCTGTTTAAGAGATTAAGAAAAGCTGTTTAACAAACATGGGTTTCTCCTGGAGAAAGTGGCTTATGTGGTCATGTAAACGCATAAGCAGCGATCTTATAGGTTATTGAGGAGTGCACATGTACGTGAACAGACCGGATAACAAACGTCATAGGATGGAGCCAAACAACAAGTCAACACAGCAGAAAGAATTCAACATTTCTGGGGGTACAGTGGGGAAAATTACATACACTGTCAAGTAAATCATGTTCGCATATATGCGCTAGAACAGAAGAGTTTAACCCTACTATTGCAGTGCAGTTCCGCAACAGGTCGGGAGAAATTTGAGAAAACACAGTAACAACTCTGGAATATCTAGAAATAAAGTGAAGCAACAGAGAATGAAATAGCAAAGTCTTTTATCGGATACCATGTTTGTTATTTACACAAGCATCATGGGGAAATTATGTTGCTGTCAGTAAAACTGCTTACTGACTGAGTTGAAGGTATATGGGAGTAAAGAGAACGCTGCTTATACAGTGCATGTAAACAGGTACCCCACTTTCTCGCAATAAGCTGCTTTTGGGTCATACAAGGGACCGTTCTTCCGCAAATGACAATTCTCTAATCATTTACAAACCCTCACTCACATAAAAATCAAACTTGAGAACAATAAACAAATGAACAGCCCTGTAGAGTCAACCTTTGCTTATTTCACATTTCATAACACATTTATGTGGAGGACTTCATTTAAAACTCATTTGGGACCCATTATGCATCCAAACACGTTCCATGCTCCAGTTCCCATGACAGGGATCCAAAGATTCATTATCATCTTCAAAGCTTTGGAGCTGCAGTGCTCTGAGTCCACAGTGGGTTGAGTGAATCTAAACTATGAATTGATATAGCTCTTAAGTTTTACAACCTTCACAAGAATTGGTGTATTTATGAGGACAGGCTTAAAAAACATCAAATTTAACCTCAGAAAATCATGCAAACTCCAGCGAGCTTCCTTGCATCCTATTCCTGTTGGTGCATCCCATTCAGCAGTGATCATCCCTATGACCTATGTGTCATTTTTTTATTTGTGTGTGTGTGTGAGAGTGTGTGTAAATGATGATGTGTGCTCTTTCTTAAACTGTATATTGTGTGTGTGTGTGTGTGTGTGTGTGTGTGTGTGTGTGTGTGTGTGTGTGTTTGTAAAAAGCATCAGCAGCAGGTTGTTCAGGCCGTGGAACGTGCCAAACAGGTTACCATGGCAGAGCTCAATGCCATCATAGGGGTGAGTGACCTCTGACCTCTCCAGACAGACAGACAGAAAGATAGATCATTAAATTTGATCCCACTGCAGAATAACATCATTCTAGGTAATAAAACTATGAAATAATT
This sequence comes from Moxostoma hubbsi, assembly GCA_032164185.1. Classification (NCBI taxonomy): domain Eukaryota; kingdom Metazoa; phylum Chordata; class Actinopteri; order Cypriniformes; family Catostomidae; genus Moxostoma; species Moxostoma hubbsi. The sequence continues at coordinate 12,444,811 of JAVLUX010000048.1, forward strand.
CAACTGTTTTGAGAATAATATGAAATGTAGAAAGCTTTGGGAAAACTTTGTCTCTGTCTCTATGAAGGATATATCACTGGGCTTTAAGTGCAGTAACATGATCAGAACTCAGAGAGACAGTGGACTGCTGAGAGAATGTGTGTCTCTGTTACAGCAAAGAGCAAAACATTCTGCACACTGGAGAGAAACAGAGTTTATCTGTTTGTGATCTCTCCTCTCTTATCTTTTCCATCCATCCATCTCAGCAGCAGCAGCTCCAGCACCTGTCTCACCACACTCCAGGTATCCCTCTCACTCCTCACCCTTCAGGCCTGTCTCTGGGTGGCACGTCTGGACTGCTGGCCCTCACAGGAGCTCTGGGAGTATCCGCACACCCCGGCAATAAGGACGAACGCAATCACCTCGACCCCGAGCACCTGCGAGGTGAGACAATCTCTACACTTATGTTTAGGCAAGGCATCGTTTTTGTTAGATGAGTCGGGAGAGTAGTAGATCATGATAAACAGAGTAAAATTTATAGAATGTAGAGGTAGACGATATATCGGTTTTACCGATTAATCGGTACCGATTGTTGCTTTTTGGAACTATCGGGTATCAGCAAAAATCTATGCCTATAGTTTTTTTATTCCTAATTTTTGTATTCCTCATAAATAAACCTTACCTGATGAAATGATATACATATATTTACAAAACTCTTCATCTGATGAATATATCTAAAATATACATTTGTTAAATACTTGGTAAAGAGCATTGTAACAGAGCCAAGTCTCTGTAATTTTTAAAATAAAGGTTCCCGTTGTATTTCAGGCTTGTTTATTGTTAAAAATCCCATGTTATGCACCAGTTCTTAATTCTGGTTATTATTAGAATTTTGGTTTGCTGCTTTATTGGTATTGGCAAAATCCATTATCGGTCGACCTCTAATAGAATGTTTAAAAATAGAGAGAAGGATAGTGTGTGTTGAATTGGCGCAGTAAATGGGATAAACTTCTGAAAAGGCTGGAGGCACTGATAGACTGGGAGGCCAGAAGGGGACTGCTCACAGAGCTCAATACAATAGATGTATTTTTATTTCACCCTGACTGGATTTTTCAGCATGACCTTGGCTTGTTATAGAATTATTGACGTCAATCCTTAACCCCACCCCTCTCTCTCTCTCTCTCTCTCTCTCTCGCTCTCTCTCTCGCTCTCTCAGAGATTGCGCCCAGCAGGGTGAGTATCAAACTTGTGTTAGTGTATAAGTGTGTGTGTGCGTGTGTGTGTGCCTCCACTATACTGACTTTGATAAATTAATCCAAATACAGTGCCTTTAAAGAGAAGAACGGGTTATGAAATCTGCTCGACCGTCCATGACTCCCTAAACAACACTGTTCCTGCCCTCTGCCATTATCACTGATGAAAACCATTCACTCTGTACTTTTTATGTAACAAACTATAATTCTCTGTCAATTTATTGCATCATACAGTTGTTACCCTTGTCCTATGGTAGCAAACAGTGCAAAAGATCAGACTTGTTCATATAAAGGAGGAAGATTTGATTGTTTCCAGTCATAGGCCTGAAACAAACTCTACACAAGTATGTTTGGAAAAAACTTATAGCTACGCAAGGGCCTGAAATATACTCTTTGTAAGCAGGGACAATTCTAGGATTTCTATCTTAGGGGGGGTCAGCACCCACTAACTCTTTATGCTGTGCACTTTTAATGTATTCCACTTTATTGCACAAATGGTGTTTTATTTTTCAAACTGTGTTTGCATAATTCAAGCTAGCCTGCTTATATTCATTCAGAAATTTGTCATTTTCTATAATAAACATTTAAGTCATAAAAATAACCAGCACCATTTAGACAATATATTATCATTACTGACTATTTATTGGCAACACGTTTCATCTGTCCAAATCATACAATTTTTTTGTTTTCCATTTATTAGCAAAAATATAGAACTTAAATCCACCATTTTGCAAAAACTGTGTTCTTACTGTCTTATACATTGTGCGCAAGTGTTGTGTGCATGACTTTATATTTGATGTCAAAATGTTAATTTTTGGGTGAACTGTTCCTTTAAAGGTTTTTAAGTTAAAGGAATGTTCCGGGATCAATACAAGTTAAGCTCAATCGACAGCATTTGTGGCATAATATTGGCACAAAAAAAAAAAAAAGCAAAAATCTGGGTTACAGTGAAACACATACAATGGAAATAAATGGGGGCCACAAGACATGAACAAGATGAGTGTAAACATGATTTTAGTGTGAAAATCACTTATGAACCTTTTGTGTATTTATATAAAACCTTAAATTGACTGTATAAATTTAAACAACTGTACAGCTTAAATAATACACAAGTTTTAACAGAAGAATTCATTTAAGTGCTTTTATAAAATTATAAGCTTCACATTTCTGTTTAACCCTTCAAAAAATGGCCCCATTCACTTCCATTAAAGTGCCTCACAGTAACACGTATTTTTGCATTTTTTTTTAAAGATAAGGAGGGATGAGTGGAAATACATTTTTGTGGTAATCAGTATTATGCCATAAATGCTGTAGATTGAGCTTAATTTGTATTGAACCCGGAATATTCCTTTAATAAAAAGCTTCTGCTGTTTCCACAAAACTGAATGGAGCAGTTTGCCACAAATGAAAGCTGTTTCACCACAAGTGCAAAATAAATATAACTCACAGGGGATGGAGTCGCAACAGTAAGGGTCTTTGAGATGATTTGTTGTTGCGGAGGATAGAGGAAGAAAATGAGGAAGTCAAGGAAAGGACTGAGTGAGAGGGAGGAGAGAGGGAGAGATTTCAGTGAAAACAGGTTTATTGGGAGAACCGAGCTTCTTTGTGCCCTTTTTTCTCATCTCAGTCCAATGCACTGCCCGTTTGGCTCGTAAAACTGCATCGGTGCAGAAAACCCAGTGTTTGAAATCACTGATCTGAGACCAGTTTTGCTCTACTGTTCATAATGATGAAAGTGAGCAGATATAAGGTATAACACTGAATAATGACCAAATGTTTTTGGCCACTTCAGTGGTGATCGCAGACCAGAAGGATGTTTCTTATCGCAAAGAGTACAGAAAACAAGATTTAGTTTTGAAAGGTGAACAATTGAAGCCAAGGGATTTTGAACCGTTTTCAGGCTGGGAATGAGCAGGATCCCCCTGTCACATATTTATACAATTAGGTGTTGCATTTTAAGCATCGCCTATAATAACATGTGTAAAGTATCATATTAATGTATTTACTTGGTTTGTTTTGATGCTTACATTGCAAAGCCAGTCAAATAATCATTATAGATGAACAGAGCTTGTAGCTTACATTTTAATTGTTCTGAATACATTGTAATGTGGAAGGCACAATGAAACATTCAGCTAAACCTTAAGTTCTTAAAATTAGCTGTAGTTGAAGTTAAATACATTTTGTATTACCACATATTAAACGAGCTCTGATCTAAGCTTTTTGTAAGACAGTGTGTGTTTAAATAGTACTCTCTCTTTCTCTCTGTAGAGTAAATCAGTGTCATCAACGGACAGTCAGGCAGTAGAGGATTGTCAGGGTCCGTCAGGGGTTTATTCTTCACAGACCAGCAGTGATGCCAAACGGAGACGGTGTGATGAAAAAGATGTCCTCCCTTCTCATTACGTAAGTTCTTTATTGCAATAGTCATACATGGCATTTGTCTGAGTCTCTATGAATACAATACATACAAACCCCATGAACAATGTTACTTTTCATACAGTGTTTTATTTTAGTCATAATTTTGTGCATTTTGATGTAAATTACCTTTAACCAACATTTCATCATGACATTTATTAATTCTATAAAATAGACTAATAAAGTACATTTTACCAGGACAAAAATGGGACATTATTTTAGTTAACAAAAATAACATATTTTAGCATTTTAATATATTTGATATGCAAAATGACAGAAACATCTATAAAACTGTAACAGACCACAATTTGACCAAATATTCTGAATAAAATATAAATGACTTGTTATAGCTATTTAAGGATGTATCAAACATATTAAAGATGAATATATTTAATATGTAACATTAAACAACATGATATACCAGTGAGCTTCTGAAAGAGCATACTATGAATATGCTGAAGTATGAGCTACTTTTTAGAAGTTACTCTGTTGTGAATTCCTCACATTTAAACAGTTTATTTTAATAAATAGTTTCTTGGTTATTCTTCTATCAAAACGGTGCAATTACACTAGGCTGGACTCAGACGTGTACTATAAAACAGTGCAATCTGCATTCATGTTTATCAGCAGAAAGGCAGTTATCAAAGTGAATCAGCTGCTCAAATAACCTTTTCAACATCACAATATCTTTATTTTTTTATGTTAAAAACATTCAAATAATCATAAATAAGGGACCTTTCACACTAGACTTTTGGTGCGCACCCGGGGTCGAATTACGTAAAAGTTCTGATGTGAACGCTGTTTTCCTAACTCTGGTGAACACCTGCGAACCGCCCCTGGGTCTGCTTGAAAAGGTGGTCTGAGTACTGTTCATGTGAACTCAAGTACGGTTCGCTGCTGATATGAACACAATCGTACCAAATCGCAGAAATGAACCTCTTGTGATGACGTATAATTTGCGTCTTTGCAGGCACCTGATCATAATTATTATGGTATAATGGATTTCTCCTACCTGCTTGTGTCTAAATACACCTCTTTCAGAGAGCAGCTCACATTCTTCACATCTCTTGCACTTTTAATGCATCTGCGGGAGAAAACACAAGTGTTGTTCTATACATGGCAAGTTTTCATGGTAAATCCAAAGAGACTAACTTTAATACTTCACTTAACACAGTGATGTCTTCTTGAGTTGTTCTCTAGTTACAGTGGTAAACAGCTGCCGCTTGTACTCACGCTGATGACATAATCGGACCACGCTTTGGACCCCAAAATATTATTTTGAACAGTGCAGATAAACATCCAGTGCATTTGCTTGAAGTGTACGGTGACATTTAAAAAGAAAAACATTTAACAACGTGCATTGAAGAACTCACGCTGGGGGATCTGTCAGTAGAAACTCATGTGCAAAAGGGTTCATTAAAACTGTTTGATAATTGTCATGATGCATCTTTTTCATTTTCGTTATTCGTTTCATTGACAAAATAAACACTACCCATCATCATATCTAGACATTTGGTCCTAGGGAGGAGGAGGGTTTCAGAGCTTTCTCCATGAACATTAAGTGTAACTTTCAGGGAAATGCAATGTTTATTTTTGTTGTTGTTTGTAAGAGCTTAAGAAATCACAAAAAAGCACCATAAAAGTAGTGTTATATTAATATCCATTATATTTCAAGCCAGATTTGATGTCAGCGATACCAAATGGCATTTGGTTTTTAAATGTCTTGTAACCGATTGCAAGACAGCATTTTTTTATACGCAAAAGTGCGAATGAGATTTAAGAGCTACAGTGGAAGGAAAGATTTTCAGCATATGACAACATAAATCATGAGCATATACAGATTAAATTGTCTTTGTTATTGTATGCATGTATTTTAAGTTTACTGTGCTCGACAGCACATCAGGTGTACTGCTTACCCAACACACAAAAACACATACGGGTAGTGAAAATGATGATGTGACCATCCGGGCGGGTATAATTAGAGAGATGATGTCACTATAGGGTGATGTCAATAGGAACATCAGGCCATGATCACATCAAAGCCCAGTTACCATGGCAACAAAGTGCATTGTCACCCCCATTTCCCAGAGATGGACGAAAGAGGTCAGTGAGATGTAGTGTGAGCTGTGTGATAGTGATGGACAAGGTGATAGAGAGAAAAAGAGAGTGAGGGGGTTAGAGTGAGGGAAGAGTCTCCCCTGCTGTGATTGGTGAAATTGGCCAGGAGAGAGCAGGAAAAGGACACTGCAATATTATTCTCCTGCTTGCTGTCTTCTAGGACAGTGATGGAGATAAGAGCGAAGACAATCTTGTAGTAGATGTCTCAAATGAGGTGAGTTCACATGCACCATTAAATTAAATGTTAATACAACACAAAACAATTTAACAGAACATTCTATATATATATATCTGTATATATACTTTACAATTTATTATTATGCCACAGAAATTACACACTTAGCATTACCGATTACCCAGTGTTCTAAATTACATATTTGTATATTATTCTAAAAGGTAGAGCAGCGCCAATATATAAATTTTATCATAAATAAGCCCATTCATTATTACTTTTATATAATGACATTATCAGCTATTTTAAGGTAAAATGCCACAGCTCTGTTTCTCAATTATTGGATGAATATTGAAAATCACATATTTATTAAATATCTATAATTCTGTAATTGCTGATAGTATCATACAGGACCAGTGTGGACTGAATCATGTTGAAACGAAAAATTACTGCATTTTAAATAGATCAGGATTAATGCAATACCCCACACCAAGCATCAAACGAGAAGCTCTCAGCAGTCTTTTTCTCACTCAGTTGAGTGAAAAGAGGCTGACATAATAATAGAGAGTGAATAAATGAATGAATGAGATCTATTCCATTCTCATGTGACAAAAATCAATCATTTGGATGGCAATGGGAAGAGCAATATCACACTGAATCTGAATAAATTTCAATTCTGATCTGGTCCACTTTCATATGTGGAAATAAATGAGATAAACATAAAATGTTTTGCAATCTGTCAATAGTAGTTCTAATGTTAATGCATGGATTTAAGACAGAGGGTTCAAAGTTGTTCTAATTCCTATATAAGAACCAATTATGATATTGGATTAAACAGGGCCAGAACTATATGGGGGCATTTTTTTTCTCCCCAATTTGGAATGCCCAATTCCCAATGCACTCTAAATCGTCGCGGTGGCATAGTGGCTTGCCTCAATCCAGGTGGCAGAGGAGGAAACTCAATTGCCTCCGTGTCTGAGACCGTCAATCCACGCATCTTATCACGTGGCTTGTTGAGTGTGTTACCTAGCGCGTGTGGAGGCTTTACGCTATTCTCCGTGGCATCCACTCACAACTCACCACGCACCCCACTGAGAGTGAGAACCACATTATAGCGACCACGAGGAGGTTACCCCATGTGACTCTACCCTCCTTAGCAACCAGGCCAATTTGGTTGCTTGGGAGACCTGGCTGGACTTATGACTCCAAGTGTGGTAGTCAGCGTCTATACACAATGAGCTACCCAGGCCCCCTCTGGGGGGGCATTTTTGACCTTTAGGGTGGTGAAAAATTTCTCTATGTCGGACCGGTGGTCCCCCTTGGGGGGGGGGGGGGCAATGCCCCCTTTGGCCCAGCAACGATATTAAATAGGGCTGCACATTATTGAAGAAAATGCGTTATGCAATAGCTTGTTAGATAATGTGATTTGCTGTTTGCAATACAACTAGAAGTGTGTAAAATAAATATAAATTGTATTCAAATATACATAAAACTGTAATGATATAACCAACTTAAATGTTTCATGTTCTTCACTACTACAGAAAGTGAACAGCAATTTTTTTACTTTTTCATTTGCTGTATCATCTGATAAAAAAAATGTTGTGCTTTGACTCAAGTTGACTGTAAAGGTCAGTGTTTCCACTTTGCCTTGCCAGCCATGATTTACATGTTTTACATATAATTCAATCTCATTGTGGTCATCTATTTTGAAGCCAAAATGCTGCCATATGTTTGAAGTGCTTCTTCATTTTGGCACTAAATCGTCAGCACCTGCTGCAGATGCCTTGTGATTTGCTGTGAGCTGATCACGACTGCTTGTTTATCTTCTCATATATGACATCATCAGAGTGCACGCGCACACATGCACACCCACCCACCCCAAGTAACAGTCACGTGCCCACTGCCCAGTCTATTCTCTGCTATCTGTGTCACCATAAACGTAACTTTTTGACATTTTAAAATGATTCAGTTATCAGAAAGCCTTGCGGTATGCATATTGCAATCTGTACATTTGCAATATTTTGATAATTTCGATATACTGTATAGTGCAGCCCTAATATTAAATTATATTATGAAATATCCCTTTTTCCAGGATCCTTCCCCTCCCATAGGCAGTGCCCCTCTTTCTCCACATGGGAATGGTTTAGATCGAGCTCCCATCTTGAGGAAAGAGCTCCCAGGATCCCCTAGTCCCACACTGGCCACCCCACCACACAGCCCCCCTCACGGGAAGAATAAGGACACAGCGCAAGTATGAAAGCTATTCTCTGATTATTACTATGCCTCAGTTTAAACCCCTCGCAAAAAGTATTTGAATACCTTTGGACACTTTTGTAGAGTGCATTGTAAAACAAAATATCAAACCAAAGATATTCACTTATTCTTTTAGTGTGGCTTAAGTGTCTAACTTTTTGGGGGCAACTGTAGTTTGAGAAGACATGCATATTTGTTTTCTTTTTGGGATCAATTAATGATATACAACTTATAGATTTAGAGCAAATAGTTATATCCATCTCTTGGTTCCTTTCGCAGACAGAGAAAACTCAGTCCCCCTCCTCTAAATCAGGCAATTCCTCTCCCTCTCACAATGACCCTCTAACCCCTGGTCCACCTGGGCCCAGCACTTCCTGTTTACGCTTGGTCAACAAGCCTGCCTCCTCAGCCGACCCGCTGGGTAAGAGGGTCATGACCTTATCTATTTCTGTATTTAAAAACAAAACATGCTATAATTCAGTGAAGTTCATTGTGTTGTTGGGTGTTCTTTAGCTTTGCGGAGTCCTTTGACCATGACAACCGGTTCTTACCCAGCTCATTTTGGTGTTGTGTCTCACACCGGGCTCAATGGAGAGCTTGCCAGCCCGGGCGGGTTCGGAGGCCCGCTAACCCTCTCGCCCCAAATCAGTGCAGTAGCCAGTGCTTATACACGCAGCCCTATGGTAAATTATGCAAACATGTACAAACACTTTGTATAGGAAAGCAAAGGCATCCATTACATTTTAATTAAAATACAGTAAACCTTACCATAGTTACGTTTCCAAATGGCATAAGCCCAGTAGACTTCCACTGCAAATGTATTTCTGTAAGTTTTTTTTTTTCTGTATTTATTTTTTTATTTAAATTGTATTTAATGTGGAATATTTCTTTTGACATATACACATTTGTTAATGGAAAATAATGTTGAACGTTGAATGCTCTCCTCCAACCCATAGGTAGCGTACGAATCTCGTTCACACCTTAGGCCCTCAGGGCTGTCCTCGTCACTGCCTGGCTCCACTGGTGGAAAACCGTGAGTTTCTCCTCTTAACTCCCTATGTCTGGGTATGGACATCAGTGATTGTTAGTCAAATATAGTGCTGCTGTTGTTGGCTGCTCCTGTAATCCAATCCCCTCTCAAGATTGGATTCTCAACAGCTACATTGAGAATAACACTTGAGTTCAGGCAAACATAATTTTTTTTCATACTTTTCATCATTTTAATGTCAAACTTTAGATAAAGTAATTCTGTTTCCAATCAGAAAGTTTATTTTAAGTAGCCCCCATTGTACTTTTCTTCTGGAGCTTTTTATTTTTTTCTTTTCCCCTGTAGTCCGCTTATATTGGTAGTCATGGTTTTTTGCACTAAAAACTTGTCATAATTTAGTTTTTTCATTACCGTTTCCCAACCCCAAGCCCAAAGTATAATTTGGTTAGACGCACATGAAAATTTTGTCATCAGCAGAGTGCTTGAGCACTGAACATATGCCCGATTTTTCTAACCGTGCGTACTCTGAACACGCAGTATATGCTTGAAATTATTTGCGCTAATTATTGGGTCCACAAGGTGACAACACTCACTGTTGAGCCATTGCTGTCACAAAGTGCTAGAAGATGTAATCGCCGCTAAACATCAGTAGATGAAGGTTGAAACAACAGCAGACATCATATAGAGTGATGGTGGCATAGTGGGCTAAAGCACATAACTGGTAATCAGAAGGTCACTGGTTCGATCCCCACAGCCACAACCATTGTATCCTTGAGTAAGGCACTTAACTCCAGGTTGCTCCAGGTGGATTGTCCCTGTAATAAGTGCACTGTAAGTCGCTTTGGATAAAAGAGTCTGCCAAATGCATAAATGTAAATGTAAACATCAACAGCATGTATGTGAGGAGACCAGGAGATATCTGCATTTGAATGACTCTAGTCTGATAGAATATGAAGACTGTACGCAGACGTCAAAATGTGTCAAACCATAGTGTACTCTGGGCTTTAGAATTACAGGTTGTTTTGCTACTGTACTTTTGCAAATTACCCCTGTTATGATTTATTTACCTGTATTTCACACTTTTGTAGTTTCCTTGATATACTAAATAGACGTTGATATGAAATTTGAAGGCAATCTCACATTATTGTGCTCGTACTGTAGTTGCGACGTCATAACCATGATCATTTCTTAATGAGTAGTTTTTTTTTTCTTTTGTATCACATCAGTTATATTCTATATTCATTTGCACAGTTGTGAAGTTGCCAACTTTAAACAACCTACTGTTACACTATTATGTAATGCTGCAACATGAAAATCTAAATCGCTCTCATTATAATAAAAAAAAAAGTTTTGCTTTAACATCTATATTTTCCTCTCTCCTAGTGCATACTCATTCCATGTGAGTGCAGATGGTCAAATGCAGCCGGTGCCCTTCCCTCCCGATGCCCTCCTCGGCCCTGGCATCCCACGGCACGCCCGTCAGATCCACACCCTCAGTCATGGAGAGGTGGTGTGTGCGGTCACCATCAGCACCTCCACACGTCATGTCTACACTGGTGGGAAAGGCTGCGTTAAAGTGTGGGACATCAGCCAACCGGGGAGCAAAAGCCCAATGGCCCAACTCGACTGTTTGGTAAGTGAAGCATTCCTGAACTGTTTGCAAACATCAATAAAGAATTCTTGAATCATGAATCATAATTTCTTTGTTTGAATGGGACAATGAAAATATTTGACCTTCTACTCTACTCAGAATAGAGACAACTACATCCGCTCATGTAAGATACTCCCAGATGGGCGGACCTTGATAGTTGGAGGTGAAGCCAGCACGCTGTCAATCTGGGACTTGGCCACACCCACACCACGCATCAAGGCTGAATTAACGTCCTCGGCTCCGGCCTGCTACGCTTTGGCCATCAGTCCAGACAACAAGGTCTGTTTCTCCTGCTGTAGTGATGGAAACATTGTGGTCTGGGATCTGCACAACCAAACACTTGTCAGGTATCTAAAGGTTGATGTTGATGAGCTAGAGAATGTTTCAAAGGTGCTTTAAAGTCAAGAACTCGAGGTGATGTCCTCGTCTCTTCGGCTTTTATAGACAGTTCCAGGGCCACACAGATGGAGCCAGTTGTATCGACATCTCCAACGATGGGACCAAATTGTGGACAGGGGGTCTGGACAACACTGTGCGCTGCTGGGACCTAAGAGAGGGCCGACAGCTCCAGCAGCACGACTTCACCTCACAGGTACTGAAGCAAGAACGTAAATAGTCCTTTTCATTTTTTTATTTGTCGGAGCAGGCCAAATTATATTGATGTATGTTATGTGCACCCAGATCTTTTCGCTAGGTTACTGTCCTACGGGAGAGTGGCTTGCAGTGGGAATGGAGAGCAGTAATGTGGAAGTGCTTCATGTCTCCAAACCAGACAAATACCAGCTGCATCTTCATGAGAGCTGCGTTCTCTCGCTCAAGTTTGCCTACTGTGGTATGAAAAAGCAGACCTACTACGCCATCACGCCATTTCATAGCCTCTTGTGTTATCAATCACTATGGAGATGTATTGTGTATGGTGATGTATTTTTAAGTGCAACTTGTGTTTTCTTAGCTCTCTATGTGTATTTCAGGGAAGTGGTTTGTGAGCACGGGAAAGGACAATCTGCTGAATTCATGGAGGACACCATATGGAGCAAGTATCTTCCAGGTGTGTATATGTGCCTGGATGAGTCATTTGATGTTGTATATTTCCAATCAGTCTGTAACCCTCCTGCTTCAATCTTTCTGGCTCTACTCTGTAGTTATTACAACCTGAATGCACCTTTTAAAGGTTGCTACCTAATTAATAAACCAGAATAAGCTGTATGCAGACAGGAAATCGCTGTTCATAGAAGGCAACAGAACAAAAACAAAGCAAGATGTGCAGTGTAGCTCACTGGCTTTGTCTGCCATTGTTGATTTCAATTTGAAAATGAATTTTACGCCTATTGACGATTATTTGCGAATACATCTAATTTTCTGTTTCGTTCTCTCTCTTTCTAGTCAAAGGAGTCTTCGTCCGTCTTGAGCTGTGATGTCTCCCCAGACGACAAGTATATTGTGACCGGATCTGGGGATAAGAAGGCCACGGTGTATGAGGTGGTGTACTGAACGCAGAAAAGAGGGATGTGTAAATGGTTGGAAGTAAAAAAATGGAAAGCACGGAACAATCATGACAAGGGTGGTGGGCAACCATAGCTCTTCAATTTGCTGTCTACTGTTTAGATCCTGGTACTTTCGCCCTACCCAATGAACCATATAAAGCATTTGAGCATCAGAGTAACACAGCATCGTGGGTGCAACAAATGGCGTGAGTTTGGGGTATTGCTATTTTTGAGCGATCAATGGAAGAGAGAGGGATATTTTGAGAAACCTGTTTATAAACAGTCATTATCTCCACAATTTGTTTCGGTGATGCTAGTAGTGCCGAAATCACCTGTACAAACTTTTTTTACACTAAATTGTACAAAAAAATGGAAAAACAACTATTTATTACCAAGATGAAATCTGAACACAACTCAAATTAAACATGCAATGTAGTGACAACAATGCAGCAGACGAATATTTGATTAATTTATTGTTCCATACAATTTCACATGCTATTTCTTAAAAATAGTATGCAATATACACTGCACAGTATGCTAGTTTTCTATTTCAAACATAGCAATTAATAGGGGAGGTGTTAATTAGAACAGTCTCCACATAAAATCTAAGCTAAAACAGAAAGCCCCACATAAGACAGAAGGTAGCTTCTACTTTCAGACACAACAATACCAGACAATCATTTCATTAGTTACAAACTCTCTTCTATGGGGCATATGCAAGAATGTGCAACATCTTTCCCCCAAAGAGAACAGACAGTTTAGAAGCTCTTGGCTCACATTGGGGCATCTCCGCCTAACACGATATGGGCAAACAAACAATTCTCCACTCTCTTATCCAACCCAATTATACATTCATGTGGAAAATCCCAGACGAATTCTCCAACCTGCATTTAAATTCTTTTTCCCACAAGTTGGTGTCTAATGAGGAGCACGGGTAAATCATGCAGGATTCGTGCTGCAAATATTCACAACCATTACCATTTTTAATTTTTATTCCCGTGGATTAACATACAGATGTTGCACTTATTTGCGATTTAATTCTTAATGCCTTTAATGTCATTTATTATTAGGCTTGAATTTGGAAAAAAATTCTAGATTGTGCCATCTTATTGAGATGAAGCAATGCATTAAGACTGATATTTGTTTACATTGATACCTGAAAGTTGTTATTGCGAGTAAGCTGCTAAAGGGTTGAAATCAATGTTTACGTTTACATGCACTGTGTTAGCGGCTTTATCTGTAACCTTGCATACAGCTTGGCCAGTTCTTCACAGCAACGGAATTTCCCCACAACGCTTGTATAAATAACGATCATAACATCTGAGCAAGACTCAACTTTTTATTTTCTGTTCCATCGATTTTTTTTTTTTTTTTTTTTTTTTTTTTACAGAAATAACAAGATACAAAATACAAGAGTTGTTGCTTTAATTTAACTTCCTTAACTTTCCATCTCCACCAGGAGTGGGGTTTCCCTCATGTCAAACTCTGGGATTCCCCAATGTACTTAAGCGTGAATGTGAGTGAAAATATTTGATATTTTAAATTGGTGTATATAAATGGGTAGTTTATTTTGTATGTGTTTTTCCACTGTGTTGGCTCCATCCTTTGATATTAGTTATCTGGTCTGTTCACACACATGTGCACTCTTCACTACCTGTAAGAATGCCACTAATGCACATGGTTGCATAAGCCACATTCTCCAGGAGAAACCCAGGTGTGTTAAAGCGCTTAATCCCTTAAACAGCATAAGGAAAACTGCATTTTCATTTACATGACTTATTAGAAGGCCTCTTTCTGCAAAAACCCTGGAATAAACAGTTTTCTTAATTGATTTAAATGTAGTCATAGTCACCCTCAAATGTTGCTCCAAACCAGTATGACTTTCTTTCTTCCCAGTAACACAAAAGGAGAATTCTGGCAGATTGTCAGAGCTACTCTAGTCATACAATGAAAGTGGATGGGGACCAGAGGCTATCAAGCATCAAAAGCACCATAAAAATATAAAAGTAGTTTGTATATCCTAAGTCTTCCGAAACCCTTACAGTAGCTTTGTATAAGGAACAGACATTAAGAAAGTTGTCGTTATTATTCAGAAATGTGTTGTTATTCACAGAACATCAGCAGCTTGGACATCTGGTCTTAATGACTCCTTTTGTGTTTAATAGAACACATGTAAAAATACATGAGGGTAAGACCACATTCACACTAGCCTGTTTTCTAGTTTTTCAAAGTATGTGGTAATGGAAAATGCCGTTCTAGCGTACGTGAGAGGCGTAATCATCCAAAAATGTATGCATTTTCAAATAAAAATGTATACGTGTGAATGTGGTAAATGTTCAAGTAAATGATGACATAACTTGAAATATTCCTTTAATTGTTTTCGTGAAAGCTATATATTGTTTAAATATTCCTCAAAAATGTGTTCAACTGAAATTGGTGCAAAAATTCAAGCATCAGAGATAAATTTATCATTTGTAAAATGTAAAACAAAAACATGCAACCTGTGCTTGAAAACCTGAGGTCCTAACATAGAACTTTGTTGCACGCCATAAAATATGAAGAGCAATGGTTGCCAACCTGACCAGGAATGTTCTAAGATCAACAACAGGATTCATCTACCACATGCACCAAACATCCTGCTGAGAACAGATTTTTTTAAATTACTGTTTTGTTTTGTCTATTGATCTATAATGCTTTTCTCAGCACTGAAAATATCAGAAAGGTTGCATGAGTCAAATAATGTTTGGCTTGTGAGCTTTCCAAACAGAAGGAATTGTACGAAATCATTCGATTCTTTTTTTTATGGCAATAGTAAGCAGTGTTAATACCGTGTTTTGATCAGTCTGTTATTATGCAGAAAATGCAGTGTGTTCCTTTTTCATCAATAGCTGAAAATATGGCTGCCTTACTGCAAATCTGTATTACATCATGCTATCAGAATCTCTGTATCTATCTACCCTTACATTATGCATCGTTTCTATACAGAAAACAGTATCTACTGTCAAGTTTGATTAAAACCCTCTCGAAAGCCAAGGACCATTTTTCGAAGGCATTGCTGTGATATCCCTTTGTAGCACTTCCCATGTGATGTAAAAGACATGTATACATTGAAAAATAAACTTATGGTCATTTTTTGAAGTTGTTAGGTTGTGTCAAGTTTGAGGATGATCTAACACAAAAGTGGTAAAACAGTGCTGATATTTTCCATATTTTAGACCATTACTGGAGACTTCTGTTCACAATAGATATACGTTTTATTGTAAGAAATTACATTCACATAAGTATAAAGCAGTATTATCCTTTTTGTAGATGTACAGAAAAATATATTTCTTTAACATGAAATAATGTAAAACAGATAATTATAGGGAATAATTTCATGCTTAAAATCATTTTGTTAATGGTAATATGCTAGGACAACTTCACAGAATATTTGGGTAGTTGACCACAATTTATATGAACTTTCATTTAAATTTTAACAATGTTTAAGGGAAAGTGTGTATTTTTGACGATGTGACCAAGTTTTTCCATTTTCCTTTCTACACTGCATCTGTAGAGCAGTTTTATGGTTCAAAGTATTAAAAAATAGCTAACACTTTAAGGTTCTGTTTGTTAACATTAGTTGATGCATTAGGTATAATGAACTAACAATAAATATTTATTGATGGAAATTTCTCAATGTTAAGGAAATTAATCATTAACGAAGATTAATGTGCCGCAAAAGTATTCTCCGTGGTTAATGTTAACTAATGTTACTGAAAACAACCTTATTGTAAAAAGATAGGGAAGTACTGGGGGGGAAAGAATCATGGTTTAATGTCTATAAACATGTACAGTTATTTACATTTTATTAGAAATATCCTGGGGGAATTTCTCCTTTTGAGATGGCTTCCAAAAATCTCCTTTCTGAATCGCAATATGTTGATCTCTCTATAATTAGCAGATGTTAAATGGCTCTGTACAGGATCAGGACAACAGCAATATTGTTTGGCTTTTAAAGAGCTTTATTTACAATTCATACATACCAAGTTTGTGACCAAACAGTCAAAATAATTTTTAACATGCTCCAACATACAGTGTTCACTTGATAGGACGTTAACTGAGCGTCTTTACAGCCATTTCCCTGAAGTCGCTGAAACACGAAAATCCAGAGCCTTTTGGTCCAATATCATAGTCCATCACTTTAAACATCATCCATACAATCATAACACAAGATCAAGATGAGGTGAGCTTTTAGAAAATCATCTTAGGCCAGTCATTTAGGTCTCGTCATAATGCATTTTTTACAGTACGGCTCCATAATCGTCAATTTCCATGAACATTTTGAAGGCTAAAAAAATAAGATTTCTTCTATTATATTCACTACAGAGGTTTCATCTTGTAAAAAAAAAAAAAGAGAAAAGGAGGTCTTTGGAGAAATCCCATGTTTTTGAAGCTAGACTACTAGCTCTCACAGCATTAAAAAACAAGGTCATTTCTGGAGATCCCGTCTAATCCTGGAGTCCGTCATTCCAAACGGAAGTCAAACAAAAAGTTCAGCTGTCTCCCATATTCATGTCCATATCATATCTTCTGTCTCCCAATTCAGAGGCAAAATAATGATGAATCTGGCCTCCTCAAGCAATCAGTTTTTCTTTTAATGAACAGCGATCCAAAAACATTCAGTTCAGTAAATGACTTCATACACAGTAGCTTTCTTGTCTCCTGAGCCAGTGACAATAAACTGGTCATCAGGGGAGATGTCACAGCTGAGAACGGAGGATGATTCCTTGGACTAGAGACACAAACAAACAAAAAAAAATTTTAACAATTAAATGGGATCTGATCAAAGATCAACTTTCTTTTTTGAGACATTAATCAATTTCATAACAAGAGTCTCTATTATAGATAAAATTGTAATTTATATTAAATTTAAATTTTATCTTTTTAAAACATAAAACACTGACTCTGTGCCACCATCAAAACATTTGAGTATTGACACTAGAGTATCCCAACCAACCAGACAGTAAAATTGGCTCAAGCAATGAGTTTGGGGAAGGGCTAGCTGTTTGTATAACCAATGGCAGACAGGATAAGTGCTAAGGAAACCCGTTTGAGAATGTCATGTTTGCTTCATTAACAGAATGCAACATCCACAACGGGAAATTAGGCAAAGAAATGTGTGATGCAGCAATTTCTTTCAGGATCAAAGCACAACTTACTGTGATAATTTTTCATGAAGCCAAACGGTTTATTAGAATGAAATTAACAGGTTAATCAGTTACAAGCATTTAAAAATAACATTTTCACTCTGGAACAATTGAAAATCCCTCTTTTGGGGCTCTGGTTAAAAACACCTTTTAGATCTATACATGGTGCTGCATCTGTACTATTTTTAGTGCAAGTTAACAATTGGTGTGAACAGTGCTTAAAAATGTATTTGATATTGTTAATTCATTGCAATTCAATACCTGGAATATGCTTGATCCATATGGAGTTCGCCATGCATTCAGTAGATTATCTTTGCCTGTGCTCACAAACCATTTACCTGTAAAGTTAAAAGTAATATTGGTTAAAATTTGTATTTTCATTAGTCACCAAAATTCCTAAAATTTCTGAAATTCAAAAACCGAATTTTGGCATACCACAGTAGGCGAACTTGAGTGAGAGAACGCAGCTCTCATGAAGATGCAGCTGGTATTTGTCTGGTTTGGAGACATGAAGCACTTCCACATTACTGCTCTCCATTCCCACTGCAAGCCACTCTCCTGTAGGACAGTAACCTAGCGAAAAGATCTGCAAACACGCAGAAATAAACACTATGAACACTTTTTTTCATACTGAAAATCAAGCTCAAGTCCTTATAGTCCATAAAAGTTCCATTATGCAGTTTAAACACTCACTTGGCCACTTCATTAAAATACCTCTAACAAATGGTACGACCCACCCCCCATTTGCCCCTAAAACAGCATGAACTTTCCGTGGCATGAATTCAGCCCAATGGTGGAAGGTGCCCTGCTTTGTGCCTGAAAGGCTGACGTGGTCCTATCCCTGATTACATGCAAACCTTGAAGACCGATCAGCCTTTCGGGGATGCATGTAGTCAGCATCAATCCTCAGGAAGGGGGTTGCATTTGAATGATTCCATTTTTCCAGATTTTGTTTTTTTGCCCTATTCTCTCGAGATTGAAAATCCCAGGAGATTATGCAGTTTCCAAGATACGCAAACCAGCCCATATGACACAATCAATCCATGGTCCAAGATACTTCTATCACGTTTCTTCTCCATTCTCAATCTCACAACAACCAGGTTTTATGGATTGAGTTGTTGCCACATCATTGGCTGTTAACATAGTGGCACGAATTAGCAGGTGTATCTAAACTGGCCACCGAATGCCTCAATTTCCAGTGTGGTGTACCTGCGAGGTGAAGTCGTGCTGCTGGAGCTGTCGGCCCTCTCTTAGGTCCCAGCAGCGCACAGTGTTGTCCAGACCCCCTGTCCACAATTTGGTCCCATCGTTGGAGATGTCGATACAACTGGCTCCATCTGTGTGGCCCTGGAACTGTCTATAAAAGCCGAAGAGACAAGGACATCACCTCGAGTTCTTGACTTTAAAGCACCTTTGAAACACATTCTCTAGCTCATCAACATCAACCTTTAGATACCTGACAAGTGTTTGGTTGTGCAGATCCCAGACCACAATGTTTCCATCACTACAGCAGGAGAAACAGACCTTGTTGTCTGGACTGATGGCCAAAGCGTAGCAGGCCGGAGCCGAGGACGTTAATTCAGCCTTGATGCGTGGTGTGGGTGTGGCCAAGTCCCAGATTGACAGGGTGCTGGCTTCACCTCCAACTATCAAGGTCCGCCCATCTGGGAGGAGCTTACATGAGCGAATGTAGTTGTCTCTATTCTGAGTAGAGTAGAAGGTAAAATATTTGTCTCACTTACATATATTTTCATTGTCCTATTCAACCAAAGAAACTAGGATTCAAGAATTCATTATTCATTATTGATGTTTGCAAACAGTTCAGAAATGCTTCACTTACCAAACAGTCGAGTTGGGCCATTGGGCTTTTGCTCCCCGGTTGGCTGATGTCCCACACTTTAACGCAGCCTTTCCCACCGGTGTAGACGTGACGTGTGGAGGTGCTGATGGTGACCGCACACACCACTTCTCCATGACTGAGGGTGTGGATCTGACGGGCGTGCCGCGGGATGCCGGGGCCAAGGAGGGCATCAGGAGGGAAGGGCACCGGCTGCATTTGACCATCTGCACTCACATGGAATGAGTATGCACTAGGAGAGAGTTAAAGAACAAGTTCCAGTGAGAAACTGAGATCCATTATGTAACAGTCGAGGGACTGAAATCCGCCTGACATCAGATTTTGGTTTGTTTGGTATGTTTTATCAAATTAATATTTAGAACTCTAAATGGACCCTTTTCATAGACTGTGATGACGTATTTCCGCCTTACTTTACATTTACATTTATGCATTTGGCAGACGCTTTTATCCAAAGCGACTTACAGTTCACTTATTACAGGGACAATCCCCCCGGAGCAACCTGGAGTTAAGTGCCTTGCTCAAGGATTTATGCTACTTTGTAGAACCAAATTGTTACAAAAAGTTACATAGTGTCATTTTCATATGCTAATGAGCTTTGTGGCAATCTTGTGACAAATTGTCCATTGTTGCCAAAAGTTTGCTGCAGGTTCACCACTACCAGTGAAGAGCTGAAAACATCTGGCAAACATTTACGGCCAGATTTTATAATTTTCTAAAATGTTTTGTTTATTAAACATTGGACATTAAGCAATCATGCCCTTATTTACTGTAAAATCACTAAAGCACAGCCTCTTGAAAACAGATATCTGGGGTACAGTACACATGGATTATGTTTACATACACACTGATAAATACCAAAAAGCAGTTTATTCACAAAATCAGACAACGCAAGAAAATGATTTTTAAAATTAGCAGATTACTCTCTGCTTTTGACGTAAAATGTAAACAGGGACAAGCACACTTGCACACATTAGATAAACTGATGAGGGTGTTAACATGCAATCTACGTGTGCCAATTGGTTAAACCCTTTAAGACCGTACGCTGATAAAGGTAAGCCACTGAAGATGTTTATATGACCAGACACATTATCATTAAGCAAAATTGGTGAAATATCACGCATGTAAATGCCCTCATGAAATCCAATTACAGTTTGCAAGAGGTATCTAAGCTATTTGACCTAATATGCGTAAGCATACGCTATTGATCATGTATAATTTGTTCATTTAATGAGCTGCTGCTTTCCACTAAAATTGGCTTCATTCTTTTTCTTGCAATACATCTGCAGAAAACGGATGCAAGTGCTGTTCTGTGCATGACGTGTTTTATTAGTCAAACCAAAGGGACAACAATCATAAATAAAAGCCAGAGTGTGAAAGACACATACGGTTTTCCAGATGCAGCAGACTGCAGACTCGCAGGTAACCCTGGGACTCTCATATGGGGGTGAGGAGACTCGTAGCCCACCTTGGAAAGCAAGAGAATTGATTATCCTGAATACCATAATTTCTGTGATATTGGAAAACGTTAATCTGCATTTTCCTTACCACAGGCGAGCGTCCATATCCAGCCACGGCGGCTGCAGCGGCAGCAGCGACGGAGCCATTCATCTGTGGTGAGACAAGGTGGAGACCAGCACCGTATCCCGTGGCTCCAGCCAACTCCCCATTAACCCCGGGCGGAGGCAGACCAAATGCACCAGGGGGGTACGCGCCCTGCACCATCAATGGGTTCCTTAAGCCTAATGCTAATAAAACCAGAAATGGTGACAGAAACATAGAGGATTTGTCTCCCAATACTTTAACATTCTTAATATATGTAAATTGTTAAAGATGTAAAATTGCATTGAGCAGTTAACTGTTGTCATTCTAAGAATGATAAAACAACTGCATTGAAACTGCGCTCAATAGCATCAATTAAACAAGACATTTGCTCACAATTAGGAGAACCAATACTGCCCTCTGCTGGCTGAATAGCTCACAACACCTTTAATAAAGACATTCAAACCTGGCTGCACTAAACACACTACAAATTCTGTCAACCAGAAGAGACTTTGATTATCAGGATTAGCAAGTCTTACCAAGAGGGTCAACACTGGGTTTGCCAGGGACAGGGCGAAACTGCGGAGGGACACTGGGACCCGGTGTAGATGACTCCTGGGACATGGGCGTGCCAGGCTTCATGCCTGGAGTGCTGGACTTCTCTCTCTTAGAGGTTAGGAAATGCATTTACACACATTAATTATTCATGGCAGATATATAGTCAATGAAAAAGTGGGAAAATGCAGAGAAAGATGCTGAGGTAGTGAAACTTAAGCTGGAACTGTCCGTCATTGTGTTTCTAAGTGATTGACAGCAAAAATGAGGGATACTGCAGAAAAGTATGTGTGTGTGTGTGTGTGTGTGTGTGTGTGTGTGTGTGTGTGTGTGTACACGTTTGTTTTTACCCCCAGAAGTGAGCTAAATGTATCATAACTGTCCTTTGGGGACATCCTTCATTGGAATAAAAATTTATTTTTATTCATAATAAATATAAAATTATTTTCATATAATTAAAACATTTAAAAAGTTCAGTCTATAGTAATTATTTTTATCTCTTTATAACAATAATAGATGTCTATGGTATGGCCTTCAATGTATACGTGTTTTAGGGGGAGGGTGTAAACTTTTTTTTTGTTGTTTTTTTTATGAGATGCTTTTGCATTACATCAAATGTACATGTGTGTGGATGAAATATATATTTATACCGGAGGAGGCTCCTTGCTGCGTGAGGGGGAAGCAGCGCTGCTGGAGGAAGCCAGCGAGGTCGGACTGGCCTGGGGCTGAGGCTCCTTACGGGAGGGTGGGAGTTTATCCAATCCATTCTCTCTAGAGGAGTACGACTGTACACTACGTGGAGAGGAAGGGTCCTGTATGTAAAAAAAATACATGAAACAGGATGGATTAATGGGAAACAACATGCCAAGTTATCATACAGACAACATTTTCGGTGTTTCCAGAAATATTAAATGTTAAAAAATAAAATCGGCTATTTGTTAACCTTTGAAAATGTATTCTGTATCATGACTAACAATTACTTTTTCAGCAATCATCTCGGTTACTGTTATTTTATCAAAATACTCGTATTGCATTAACTAATGTTAACGAACATTTTTACATTAAAAGCTGTATTAGAGGATTTAAAGATTAACAATTATCCAAAATTAATGCCGTCACAGTGTTGTTCCTTGTTAACTAATATTAATGAATACAACCTAACTGAAAGTTTTACCAGTACATTTAATAAATTATTTGATTTTATGAATGACAGTGAAAAACACTCCCAGAATATTCTAAATTACCCCACATTTTGATGTGAATATTTATGTAGGAGTTATCTGAAAACAACTGGGTGGACATTTTGTGATCTTTTGTGAAAAACTTAGTAAAAACAATTATCTTGCCATTAAAACAGATTATATTGAACTTGAACAAAATGTCTAATCAATCCAGAAAGGATGTATTCTACATGTCAGGAAACAAATAGGCATAATTGGTCAAAATTCATGATGTAATTATTTATTTAGTTAAACTTTGTTGAATTTCTTTGAACTCCTAATAATTCAATTTTATTTCAATTCACTTCAATTCTGTGGGGTGTGGCCAATTCAATTTAAATTCCAACTCCTGAATTGAAAGAGAATTCTTACATTTGAAATTTTGAAATCATGATGCTCTGATGACTACCATCGTTTTTATTTGTTAGCAGTTCTTTAAAGGAAACCAACCTCGTCGACAACCAAATTATCATCGCTCTTCTCTGCGTCACTGCCCTGAAAGAGAAAATACTTGAGGTAAATGGATCCTTTATTTCCTACACATGCTTAAATCAAATAAGATAAAGTGAACGAGTCATAAAAGACGACATAAACGTTTTTTAATATTGAAAAGGCACTTACGTAGTCTGTCATAAACTCCTTCTCATCTACTTTTCTCTTTTTGCCATTGCTGAGGTAGTCTGAAGGCCTGCCTTTGTCTCCATTTGAGAGGGAACTCTGGGAGAGTGAGAAATAAGAGATGAGAAAATGAGAGTGGAACAGGGTGAAAGAGAGGGAAGTGAGAGACAGAGAGGATGGGTTGGATGTGTGTGCGAGAGAGAGAGAGAGAGAAGAGGAGATAATGATGTAGGAGACGAGGGATCAATCAAATCAGCTCTATAACTGCTGGACCCATAAGCAATAGAGACACATAATGCATGGCAGTCTGCACTCAGAGAACTGAACTAAAAAAAAAAAAAAAGAGACAGATACTCACTGGTCCAGGTTCACGGTCTGTGGGGATCATGGGAAGGGCAGGTAAACGTCCCCGCGTCCAGTCAAAACAAACCAAAAAACAAACAATGTGACTATCTCTGTCAGACAAAACAATGTGACTATCTCTGTCAGACAAAACAAACCTTTGAATTAGCCCACCAACTAATAATAACAAAACTGCATTTCTTAAGTCCTCATCCTTTCAATTTCATGTTTAATCAATTAATTCATCAGTTGACAAGGACTTCAAGGCTGAGCTGATCAACATTTCAAAGTAGACTTTTTTGGAGTTGTCCATGCAAAACTATTTAACATGATGCTAAGGTATCATAGGTAGTTGCTAGGTTATTTCTGGGTTGTTGCTTATTGGGCCAAGTCAAAACAGCCCACCCCCTCTCTCTGATAAGATATGGACTCTATGATATTCTCCATGTTCAACATGGTGTTAGCAACGCCAAAATCATGGGTTTGATTCCCAGGGAATAAACAAACTCACAGAATGTATACACTGAATGCACTACAAGATGCTTTGGATAAAAGGGTATGCCAAAATATATAAATGTAAATATTCTGATTCCCCAGGCAAAAATCATATGTCTGATTGCCTAATAAGATAGCACACCTCTCCTCAACATGCCGCATGATTTGACGAACCATTCATGTCTGTAGCACAAACACAGTGGGATGAATTACATGCAGAATATTTTAATACTTAAACCAAAGTAATGTTTGGTTGATAATTTTGTTCAAGCCTCAAACCCCAGCCCAAAGACTGACACTATCCTTAAAATCATGATTGGTTGAAAGGAATGTTGTTCCAGAACCATTTGTAAATGCATATTTGGCACAGTTTGGACAGTTATCTTAAAAGGAATTGTTCACCCAAAAATGATAATTCTTTCATAATTTGCTCACCCTCACACCATCTCAAACTCAAATGACACTTTCTTCTGCAAAACACAAAGATATTTTGATGGAGATATGAGGTGTTTTTGTCCATACAATGCAAGTCAATGGTGTCAAACACTTTCAAGCTCCAAAAAGGACATTAAGGCAGCACAAAGATAGTGTATAAATGTAACATCTTTTCCACTATAAACCTTGACATCTGCCATCTTCTATGCATGATCATGTATTGAGGCTCGATTAAACTTCCATGTGCTTCTTTTATGTCCTGTTGGGAGCTTAAACGTTTTGGACCCCATTGACTTCCAAAAACAGTTCAAACATCATTCAAAATATCTTTGTTTGAATTCCACAGAAGAAAGTAATACAAGTTTGCGGGTGAGTAATGGTGAGTAAATTATGAGAAGTATTATTTTTGCGTGAACCTTCCCTTTAAGCATATAGATGCCAGTTCAATTGTTTAGAATTGTTAATGCATTTTCAACACAGTTTGGAAACTTACAGTATCTTTACACCCATGTAATTCATGATCTGCTGTACATAGCTTGTAACTTTAGCATGATTCTATTTGTTGTACCTCTGTGGTGTTCAGCAGCGGCGGCCGCCGCCACAGCCTCCAAATGGGCTCGCTCGTCTTTAGAGGCCAGCTGGGCCCCAAGGGCCCCAGAAAGGGCCAGCAGCCCAGAGCCACTCCCCAGAGCCAGGCCTGGGTGAGACAGTCCAGAGGGGTGAGGGGCCATGGGCAGCCCCTGGGCAGCATGCTGGGAAAGATGCTGGGCCTGCAGCTGTTGCTAGAGGGAAGGAGAGGAAGAGGAGGATGGAGGGATGAAGGTTCAGAGAGGTCAGAGAGAGAGTGAAAAAGAAAGATGAAGTGTGGGAGATTAAAGAGAGATGCAGAGGCCGAGATGGAAGTGGAGTGAAGGAACAGATCACCAGAGGAAATGAAAAGAGTATGAGGAGGGGGAAAGAGAGATGAGCAGGGGAGATATAGAGAAATAGAGAGGAAAAAAAAACACCAGCAATGTTAAGACTTGGATCTGCACCACAGCCAAAGAGGCTGTTTTAAAAGGGAATGCATTCATGACCCGTTCCCAGTGTCCTGGGAGAGAGGGAGCCCTTCGCACTGGTGCCGACCTCTCTAATGCCTGAGTTTGGAGAACAGAACTGCTGCAGCATTCACAAATGAATCCCAAAATAAAATAAATTGACGCTGATGATGAACAGGCCTGAGATTAATGGAAGAATTCAAAATCCCCAAAAAACAAAGTGAGTAAATATAGGGCAAATCAAATGTAAAAAATCATATATGATTCGAAAGGAAAAACTACCATATCTTCTGGCCATCTACAGCAACAGACATTCCAGACGTTCACACCAATGGTGACTTGTAGCCATTTTTGACCAATGCATCTACTAGCGGTAAGTATACATGTACAGTTATAATCGAGCTACAGTATGTTTTTGGGTAGGAAGAACATCAGATGAGGAAGTGTTAAATGCACGTTGTGTCTGAGCACGTGCACAACGTCAAGGCCAGTTGTGGTCCAATTAACGTATATTCATGCTGGACGAAGCCGAGCTAAAATCACATTATCTAGGTCTGTTAGTCTGGACTACTAACATTTCAACTGGACTAAACATTTAGACATGGTTTTAGCCAGGTTCAATACAAGTTAAACTCAATCGACAGCTTTGGTGGGATAATGTTGACTACCACAAAAATACTTTTTGATTTTTCTTTAAAATTAGCAAAAATCTGGGTTACAGTGATGCACATAGTGAGCATTTTAATGCTAATGAAATTGCCTCTTTTTACTTCCTTTAACGGTTTCAAAAGTATAGCCACAAGACATAAAAAAAAAAATGCACGTTCACATGATTTTAGTGTGATCACATTGCTTAACCTTTTCTGTGTAAAATGATATCCAAATGTACAACTTCAAAGCCATGAAGACATAACGCTGTAAACGTAAACTCTAAAACGAGTGTTAAAACGATCATTTAAAAAATCTTTACAGCACAAATACACAAGATTTAACAATAAAATCTGTGTAGGCTAAATGCTTTTATTAAACTAAGCTTCACATTTCTGCCTTTAAACATCGAAACATTGGATATTCTGGGTTCAATACAAGTTTAAGTTCAATCGACAGCATTTGTGGTATAATATTGATTACCACAAAAAATTGTGACTGTACGTCCTTTTCTTTACAAAAAAAAAAAAAAAAATCTATCTTACAGTGAGGCACTTTCAATGGAAGTAAATGGGGGTCAATCCGTAAACGTTAAAATACTTTTTCAAACGTATAGCCAAACAGGCTTAAACAGTGTGTGTAAAAACGATTTTAGTGTGATAGTCACTTACTAACCTTTTCTGTGTTAAGTTATACAACAAACACTCGTAAAAGATACGATTTGATGCCTTAATGTTAATTCAAACTTTTTCAAATAACCCCAATATGAGAAACTAATCCTTAAAAACCCCAAATAAAAAACACAAAATTGCAATGAAAACTCAAAAAGGAACATGTTAAATAAAAAGGATGAAAAGATGGAAGTACACACTGTGGGAGGCAGAGGGGGGAGTCCACGTACCCCTATCGACGCATTCAACTCCCCCATAGTCACCTGTTTGGCACGCTCCATGGCCTGGACCACCTGCTGCTGATGCTGCGGACGGAGGTCGAAGAGGAAAAATGTCCGTCAACGAAAAACAAACACCAAACAACAAAATAAGGCAGATGGACACCATAGTGTGTCTTTGTGTAGGTGTACAATTTCTATTCATAGCATAGCGTTTTCTGTAGTGTGTAATAGGGGTGTAAAAAAGTATTGTATCGGACAATTCGACGCTCACTATACAATATCATATGTATCGTACGATACATAAACACAATATAGTGTAATTAAAACCAAGCAGCGCAATTTTGAGAGCTGCAGAACAGTCTCCTCCTGTGAGAGTAATTACTTATCAAGTAATTTATGCTGACATGAACTTGGTAGATTTGTGAGGCAGAAATGGCAGCAGTAACTTTAACAGCAGCCTCTTCCAGACGACACTGATCGTGACATGCACAGCAAGACGCTCTTAAGTAGCGATTCACCGATACCACTTTTTCTCTTTCGATCCGATATCTGAAATCTCAGTAACGGCTGATATTTAGTTTTCATTCACAGTTATTTTTTGGAACCCATTAAACTTAAATATTGTTATCATTTTTAAACTAATAATAATAATAATAACTATTGCACGTCTTCAAGTGGCTTTGTCTAAAATGCACGAGTCGATATGAACTACATTAAATAAGTTTTTGTCATTTTTGGAGCTTGACGATAACGAACATGACTAACACACCGTAATGGATTTGGATTGGGCTCATCAGATCGATACCCGATCCATCTTAAAACATCAGTATCGGAGTCGATACCGATCCAGGTATCGGATCGGTGCATCCCTACTCATAAGTTATGAGTCATAAAAACTGACATCGTAAGAAACCCACAATTACATGAGACTTAGAATTATCTACGTTTGTCTTAAATGTAAACAGCATTGAGAACAACACTTGTGCACATGTTATATGCCGGTAAATCATGCAATAAAATTTAAATGCAAAGTGAAATGGGGAAGAGGGCAAAAAAATTATGTGTACCTATCGGTTTTTGCTCAAGCCGCTAAGTATTTTTGGATTATGTACATATATTTTAAAACCAGGTTCCTCTAGAGTTTTTTTTTTTTCACCACTAAATAAAATTGAAAGGAGTTTTTTCCTTGTGACAATCACTTCAGATTGTTCACAAGGAGTTATCAGACAACAAGGCATGATTTTCTGTAAAGCTGCTTTGAAACTATGTGTATTGTGAAAATTATACAAATATAAATGACAAACTTTTTTTCTCAAAAACATGAAAATTGTGAGCGTATATTAGTTTTTCTCAACAATCAAATAAAATAAATACAGTGCTGATATTTAAGTTTCTTAGAGCACTGCTTTTTGTTGCTAATGTTAGACACTTTTGTGGCATTGATTTTAAATAAATGTATTTATGTTGAATCCTTGAATAAGTTTCAGTGAAACTTTTGTGCTCGTATTTTATCATCTCTTGAGGCTATGCATTGTATCGTATTGTAACGTGAAATTTGCGTATCGTTACATGCCTAGTGTGGACACTTCTTGCGCACACAAACAGCAGCACTTTGTATGAATACACAAAGTTTGAAACAGGAGGAGAAAAGCTTAAGGCATACTGCAAGCGTTTTTGTGGAAGTGGGTTTACAAGAATATCAATTGGCTTCCCAGAGGCATCCAAACGAAGGACTATGTGAGAATGTGAGGAAATTGTGATTGCATGCGTATGTGTGTGAGATCAAAAAAGAGAGTGATACAGTGTGTGCATGTGGGCACAACTGAGAGAATTACATCAATCACAGACTGTCTGAATGCATGTCATGTGTGAGTCTCATGCTGTGTATCTGTGGGACTAAGTGTGTGTGTGTTGGTCTCATCTCACCTCCTGTGACAGGAATGGAATAAGCTGGGCACAGATCACGTTCAGCCGTTTGGCGATCTCAGTCTGCAATGTGAAAGTACAGTGAGAGATACATAATCAAAAAGAAAACAAGATTAATAAAATAAAGCTTTGATTTCTTTTTATGTAAAAATAATTAAATAAAAAAAAAAACTTATTTTAAATGTTCTGGACAAGAGTCACCCATTTTAGATTTAGAAAAATTGGCCATCTGATTGACATGTAAATTTTAATTCTAATTCACAAGCTCTCAATTAGATTCTGATTTTGATATGATTTATTCATTTGGGTCCATTTCAGTTCTAATGTTCATTTTGCTTTCATATGAAAGAAATTCTCAGCTAATGCAGTCAATCATACAGAGAACATTCTAACTTGGTATATTACTAAAAACTAAAAAATATTAACAGGCCCCCTACAGTGCAGATCAATGGAAATTTAACAGACATAATAAATCCACAACCAAAACTGAAGAAAACTTTAATGTAAAAATAAATAAAAATATCTTGGAACTTTGAGAATCGATATAAAGATCGCTCAAATGAAGACTGCGATTTGGGCTGGGTATCGATACAGATTTGCCAATCTGATTTGATTTAGTTTTCAATTTCGATTGCGTGAAATCTTAAATGGCAAATGTTTAGTCACATAGCAAAAAATGTAGTCACATATGCACGTAGAGTGTTGTGCATAGAGCAATCTTGAGATTTTAAGACTTCATATCAGGATCATTCAAATGAAGATCACAAATAAATCAGAACTTCACCCAGTCCTAAATCGCGATAAAACCGAACATCAATACTTTTACCCAGCCATATAAAGCTGAATAAACCAAGTATGCTGGAGGATCTTGTTTAATTGCTACCAACAGCCTGAAAAAACTATTGAACTGTCCTTCAAAGACTCCAGCGACTTCAGCTTTCGCCGAATCATCATTGTAGAATTTTTTTTTGCCACCGTTTAAGGTCCTGTGCATTCCACTCATGAAATTCACATAAAGTCAGGCAGCTTTTGCCATTTTTTACAATATGCATCGAGACGAACAATAAACGCTTGAGGTTTATTGTATTACATATAGTTTAAGACCGCAGATATGATACAAATCACATCCACACTAATCCATTTTCGTTAGAAAACAGTTTTATAACATAATATTTTTCCCACGTGTGCGGTATTGGAGAATTTTTTTTCAAAATGCACAGTTTTCGGCTGAGGAAAACACTGTTCTAGTGTGGATGAGAGACATAAACGTAATCCATGCGTTTTCTCATGAAAATGTATTTGTGTGGATGTGGCTATAGTGCTGATGTGTCCTTTTGATAAAGGTACAATTCTCCTGTTTAGTCATAGACATGGTCCCACAACTGTAAAACTACAATACTATCAATTGAATGAAGATGTTGCATGAGTGTAACCTGCTGCCTCCTCACACGAACACAACTAGTAAATATTTTAGCCCCACACATCTGGCTCATGCTAAATGTTGTGCAGTCAGAGTGTGAGTGCCTGAAATATTCATGCCCAGCATCTGCTGCTCCAGTCCAGCCGAGAGGAGTGCTGCCTCCCCGGGTGAGTTCCCAGTGTGGAGGTCAGCAGTTCTGCCCCATTGAGCTTCTCTGTCTTATGACACGGAGGATGCAATGCTCAGCCACTCCATTTCTGGTCCATTGTAATCATTTACCAGCCACCCAAACAAGTGCTCCTTTTGCTATTAGCATGCATGCAACCCTCCCCTTGGCTGTTTATTTTGCCGCCAGGTATGGACAAACACTGGTATGTTCTCATGCATATGCGAGTCCCATTTATGTTGTGGTCACAAGCTACAAAATCTCCCTTAAGTGAATTACTGGCTGTGTGAACACTCCATCTGCCCCTCCTCTCCTAAATCCATCCATCATGGCCCTCCCCCAGGAAACACAATGATTTCTTGTTAGGGAACGGCAACAACAAAATTACATCTTTAGAGGAGAGAGTGGGGGAGGCTGAGGGAAGGGGAGGGTGACAAAGAGAGAGCAAAAGAGAAAGAAAATGAGAGAGCGAGAGAGGCCAGAATAAAAGCGCAGTTAAGGAAATTATAGAGTGACAGGAGATGTAGAAAAAGGAAGGGGGGTGAGGGCTACATTAGAGATGTGGAATTCGTGGAGGATGTCAAAAAGAGGTGCAATTGAAACGGAGGAAGAAAACAGACGCTCGGAGAGCGCTGACCTAATTTAAACTGACCTGACATCTGCACGAAAGAGAGAGAGAGAGACTGCGAGAGGAAGGTCGAGAAATGCAGATGCAGTAGCAGACACAATTTATGAGGAAGGGTAGCGAGAAAGTCACGACGAGCTACTTTTAGACAACCGTGTGCATTTCCTTGTGTCAAGGGAGAAACGTAGTGTATGCCGCAGACACGTTATTTGTTGATCCAATTAATTTGCTTGCAGATTAACTTTTAAAACAAGTGTCATGGGCCAGACTTAACAGGCTATTAACATAACTATAAAAGACTGAAAATTACAAAAATATATACAAGATGTATAATTCAATCAAAATTTTGAACTCCACAAAATGCTACAAGTCTCGAGAAGAAATGACTAACAAGGACAAATTACACCATAGCATTGAACCTGCATTTCTTTTTTTCTCCTCTCCACAGAACGTGCATTCTTAAACTTGCATCGATTGATTTTACATGGGGGGGGGGGGGGGGGGGTGGGGGGGGGGGGGGGGGTGTTGGTGGTTGCGGCCCTGACAAAATGGCCAAACACTATCCCCATTTTCCATTGGTGGGGGGAAAAATGAGTTCTGCCCCAAACTCATGCCATTGGGTAATGCAATTTTGCCATATTGAGCTGGTTTGAACGCTCAAACAAATGGAGCAATATTAAAAGTGGTACAGAGCCACATTGTTAACACTTTATGACTTTCTTAAAGTTGTCTCTGTGTATTAACTTTGGATGGGAGAAAGTATTTCAACATTGAAAGAACTACATGCATCAACTTTAAGGTTTTCACTTGATCGTTTGCTTATTATCCATATAAAGCCTGACATATGACATATTATGTCTGGAAAATGGTAAAATTCCAATTTTTCAAAATTTAGAAATGGAGCGCTTTTATAACTTGTAGACAAAATCTAAAGAAAGGTATTTTTTTATTATTTTGTATTATCTTCCATCTGGCTTTAATAGGTCATTATCCTCCTGAGGCCAAGCAAATTCATTTTTGTATAAGAAATTTCATTATTTCAGTTTCTCTTAGCCCATACATGGCACAGTAGTACATTTTACTTAAATATTGATCGTTTCTCACTCACACATTTCACCTCACTTCAGAAGATATGGATTTAACCTCTTGAGTCATATGGATTACTTTCATCCTGCCTTTGTGTGTTTTTGGACCTTCAATATTCTGGTCATCATTCACTTGCATTGTATGGACCAACAGAGCAGAAATATTTTTCTCAAAACCTTCATTTGTGTTCAGCACAAGAAAGTAAATCATACATCTGGGACGGCATGAGTGCGAGTAAATGAGAGAATGTTAATTTTTGGGTGAACTATCCCTTTAAGCATAATCAGTGTTGTCGTCAAGATCAAACATGAATGTTCATTGCTAAACCCCAAAATGTTGGCTTCTAATGTTGGCAAACAGCAATCTTACCTGTTTGTGCATCTCTATGTTTAGGCCGTAGGACATTTCATAGTACTGAAACAGAAAAAAAAAAAAAAAAGATCATTAGATATATGTGCAAACTCACCTCTTAATGCATCAAGTAATTAGTTGCATTATTTCCTTCATTAGCAAGAAAAGTTCCAGCCGCAAATTGCCCCCAGCACTGATTTAAGAGCAGTTGTGTGTGAGTAATGTTTGGGGTGGATGTTCTGAAGAAGAACATTGTATTATTACTGTGGTAACCAGTTATGCTTATCTCTCCATGATCTTTAGAGAGTTCATATAAACATATTTATAACATTAGAAAAATGAGACTTTCTTTTTCACACCGAATCCACATCCCTATCGGAGTTGGGCACAGTGGAGACAGCCTCGGCCACCTTTTCCCATTTACCTGCCTTGTATTTTCTGAATATTATTATCAAGAAGGACTTGGTAGGAGAACTTTTTCCTTGCAGTAATTCCCTCAACAAGAATCTCTTGTCTGCTAAAGTTTTTGTTTGTTTTCTTTTCCTCCATGACAAATTAAAAGTTATCAAATGGTTAGCAGCAAGTAAACTCTCCTATGATGGTTAATGTCATTAAACTAACACATCTCACGCACTTCACGTTAAAAAAAAGTATTGCCAATTGCTCGCTACTTAATTCTTAAGAAAATAGCATTTTTCAAGAATTGCACGAACGTTCTCAGGAATTTCTTATAATTCATCCTAAGAACTTTCTTAATTGTTTTCTTAAAAACATTTTTGTGAATCCGGCCCCTGGTTCTCATTCAACACCAAAGGGCATCATGTATCAAGAGTGCAATGTTTAAAGCAATAGTTAATCCCAAATAAATATACCGTCATCACGAACACACGTCATTCCAAACCTGCAAGCTTTTTTTCTTCTGTGTAACATAAAAGGAGATGTTAGAGGTACCATAGCAGTAATCCATTATTATTTGTATTAATTGACTTAACCATAAGATTGCTTTGTGTAAGGAACAGCCCAAAATTTAAGTTGCTACCCATTGAACATTTTCCCCTACATTGTAGCTTTCAAATCTCATTTGTACAATTTTGATTGTCACATGCCATAAAAAATAAGAAAATAGAAAGAGACAATAATCAGTGATTAATAATACACTTCAGTCCTTTCTTCACAAGATATTGAATCATTTTAGAAAAAAATTGGAATATAGCACACAAATTGTTCAGAATAATTTATGGTGCTTTTTGTCAGCCCATGGGCCACAATTACATTTCATTTAATGAGAAAGAGCAGCATAAACATTCTCCTTTTGTGTTCCATGGAGGAAAGAAAATCATACAGGTTTGGAACAACATGAGCATGAGCTTTTTGGATGAACGATTCCTTTTTAATCTGGTCAGCTGAATACAATTCATATATAGAATTGTCTAAATACTGATGTGGCAGAGCTGGGGGGGAGAAAGCGTAATTTTGTTGGAAAGAGAGAAGTAAAAATGAGAGAAGTGGCAGATAGAAAACAGTAAAAGAGATAGAGACAGACAGAGAGATAGAAAGACCCTGGTAATAAAAGAAGCCACCCTGACAGCTGCCTGTTGTATTCACCAGCCCTGCCAAGAGCTCAAGGTGTTGCTAGGCGACTACACTAAAAAATGATGAGCCAAGAAGAAATAAAGGGAGCGAGAGAAAACGGACAGAGAAAAGGGGGTTAAGCCATCTGCCAAGAGCAAATAGCATGCCAGGAACATATAGCTGCCATATCTGTGGGCATTGAGGCGCATGGCTGCGACTTTGTGATGGACGGGCCGGGTTTGAAGGACATCTGATTTGTCCGCAAAACAAAGATGGTGTGTGTGTGTCTTACCATGACATAATGTCTCTGTATTTCCGTCTTCTCTGTGGCCAGCTTTTCACACTCCAACTTCAGACTGCAGAGGAAAGAGAGAGGTTTTATTGGATTTTTGGATATAGAGATTTTGTTGATTGCTTTGGTGTTCTCAATCCTGCTGTATCAAGTTTTATTGGTTTCAAGACAATTTTAATGAAATGCTCCAAAGCAAAGTTATTACACAACATGTGTGATACTTTGCCTTTGACAACCTGCTATCCCTGCAACATGTGATAGACAGATATACAGATCCACTAAGACAGGAAATACAGCCTAAAATACATGTATAAAGATAGATAGATAGACAGACAGACAGGCACAAAGTTGGACAGAAAGACAAGTTAAAAGATAGCGAGGTTGAAAGACAGACAGAAAGGCATGTACAAAGACAGAAAGACAAGTTAAAAGACAGACAGAAAGACATGTACAAAGACAGAAAGACAAGTTAAAAGACAGACAGAAAGACATGTACAAAGAAAGACCTGTATAGAAACAGACAGAAGGACAAGTTAAAATATAAACAGACAGAAAAAAATAAATAAATATTATATAGATATAGATATATAGATAGAAAGACAGGACAGACAGATGGACGGACAGAAAGAAAGACATGTATAAAGATAGACCGATAGAAAGACAAACAGCAAGATATGTAAAGACAAATAAAAAGAGAAATATGTAGAGACAGTCAGACAGACGAAACAGATTTATAGAAAGAAAAAACTAAGACTGCATCCGTCACTTTGCACTACGATCAATTCTCTATAGTCCGAAGAGCATGCGCGCGCACACACACACCCCTCCTCCTGGCTGTACTTCAGCTCTTCCGTGACACTGACTTGTTTGCAGGCATCAGATTTATGCGAGCGTGCGGGAGGCCTGGGAAAATTAGAATATGATTAATACTGCAACATTACCACGACGCAACAGGTAATAACGGCACATCCGCTCTCCTTCACTGACGGTGCACAACCGTCGATAATTGACTCATTTATCATTGCGAGTGAGGAAGAGCACAGAGGGGTGAAAAAAAAATTATGGCCGTGGGGTGTTGTGGGAAGTGAGAAAGGGAGCTGGGGAGGATTAAATTCATTATGCTGGAATTGCCTCTGCAAAAGTCACCCCCATCGCAGGATTTCCGAGAACTGAACTGATCTATCGGTGCGCCTTTCGCGGAGACGGTCGCTGTTTATTCTATTTGTGCCTGAATGCGCTGGCCTCAATTATGCGATGCAGAGAAGAAATTGCTCCCTTGTGCAAAATATGTAGAGACGCACGACAGCTCCAAATATTGTCTTGTTTATTGGAAAAATAGGCTGTAATTTCTGGCCAAATTTGCTTACATAATTTAAATTCTGCTAAATCTCCCACACAGCAAGGGGCTCAAAGAGTTCAGTGTGCCAACAGGCTGGAGTGGATTTACAAAAAGGTAAATCAAGCCTAATGTGGAATTAAACATCACAATGTCAACTCCGTTATATTCAAGCACCACACCAATGACATGCAATAAACGGCAGCAACTGGGAGGTTCTTTCAGTCCAAATAACCACTTATTTGTACACTGTATTTTTGTCTTCCCTTAAAAAAACTTCACCAAAATAACCATAGTTACCTTGTCAACAACAAAAGGCTGTTCTAACCGAAAGTGCTTTTGTGCCCATCTGCGCTGTTTTGTTTTTGTTTTTGTCTAGTTAAAATAACTTCAGCTTTTAAAAGATGCGTTTCAGACAACTACATTCTGTTCCATTCATTGTGCTGCATCTAGTTTTATTCCACACGCTGGAACACATTCTGATTGAACGGCCCTAAGGTAGAAACAAACTCTACGCAAGCACATAAACACACGGTTCTACATTTGCATGCTCAATTGTGTTCTTTGTTGCATACCAAAATGTGTCAGACTGCAATTTATAGCAATGAAAGTACGCGCTGCATTCTCAACATTGTGCTACAGCGGACATTGGTGTGAAATGTCCACTTCTACAGTGAGTTGTCTCCATCAAGACAACTATTGTCATGGCGGAGCAATAGTTTGAGCAAGTTAAAGCCAATATATATTGCATCTTACCTGAATAGTGACAAATTAGTTTTTAACTATTTAAGGTAACATTCACCCCCTTGAGTACTTGGCTTTGGTACCGCCACAGTTACGTAAGAAGGGGTGTTTTAAATGTTCAACCGGACTGCGCATTGGAAAAGCGTTGGCCAAGCGTTCTGGTCTGTATTCGCATACTAGCGGAAAGTATGTTTCTAGCCTTACACTGTCTATCTGAGACACCATAATAAGTTGCAGTGTTTGCCAAGGCAAGCATTTATTATTATTACTGACAGTTGTGCTACTTTTCAAAGCAATCTGATGTTCGATTTTTGCCAAGTGGACAGTAAAACCACTTTCTTTAGCAAAGGACAAATTCTTTATCATTTTAGTAGTAACAATACATGTACACTTACAAAAACGTACTGTGGTGTTATCATGGTACATTGGATGGAATACTATCAGACAGTAATACTATGGTATTAAATGGTTTAAGGGTTCATAAACCAGGACATTTTCAGGGTACTTTATGATTAAGAATAATATCATGGCTTTACCATGGTACATTTTGGTAACTTTGTTAGTGTAGTTCCTATTGTATTTTGCCAGGAAACTATGGTTACTATGATACATTTTTATGGGGCACAGTGAAGTGTCTTTAAACATGTATTCTGGTGCAGTATGACCACGTACGTGTTGCTAGCTGCCTAAAAAGCATAGTGTGAATACAAATGCAAATAGGACGTGTGAGAGAGAGATACATTGAGTATTTGACATTGCAATAATTGCCAGTAATAATTACTATAGCTCGATAAAACCCAGGAAGTAGTTAGTATGAGAAATGAGGGGAAAGAGAAAAAAGGTGATTCTCCCTTTGACAGTCAGTAAGATGTTCTTAGAAACAGGCAACTGATTCTGCCGGCTGCCTGAACCATGACAGTTCTGTCAGCAAAGCACCATTACTTAAATGTGTACACACAGACTAACTGGACTTTTAATCATCTTACAGTACGCAACACAGTGAATTCATGATGACATCTTAAAGGGAGGAACCTGGGTGAAACATTTGACTAAAAAGCAAATATTCGTCCTGATGGCGAGGAGCATCAGTCCAATTAGCAGAAGTGGGGGCACTTCCACACAGATCTGGTCTTCATTTGCCATGCGTGCACCTCATTAGTAAAAGCCCTTGTGTCTTGTGTTCTCCTAGTGCTTTTTCATCTCTCTGCTTAAAGTACGCACACACACTCACAGAGAGAGAGAGAGCGATTAGTTAGCGAAATAGTCCACCTCAGAGCTAAATGAAACCCCATTACTGCCTGAGAAAAGATTTATGAAGATTTTGCCTTTAAGGCAAATTAGCATCTGTGGCACCAGCTATGTTTGAAATGGAATACTGAAATGAAATATTTACTGCGCAGTATATACATTAAAGTGATTGCAAATATGTCAAATATTATGCAATATGATGTCACATGACATCCTTTAGACCCTCATGACTGTGTAATACATTTTGACAATATGAAGATATTTTGACTTTTTTATGAAAGGAAGATTTTGTTTTAACCCTAAGAAAACTATTAAAACCAATATTCCATGTTCAATGCAAGTTAAACTCAAATCAACAGCATTTGTGTATTGATTACCACAAAACTTTATTTTGATTTGTCCCTCCATTTCTTTAAAATTAGCAAAAATTGAGGTTACAATGAGGCACTTACAATGGAAGTGAATTGGACCAGTTTTTGGAGGGATAAAAGGCAGAAATGTGAAGCTTATTATTTTATGAAAGCGCTTACATTAAATCTTTTGTTAAAACTATTTATTTTTTTACTTACTATGTATTATTTGAGCTGTAAAGTTTAAGTCGTTTTAAGGTTTTAGTGGTGTGGACATCATATCGTCATGGCAACAAAGTTGTAAAATTGGCTGCAACTTCACACAGAAGAGTGTGAAGTGATGTTATCACACTAAAATCATATTTACACACATATTGTTTATGTCTTGTGGCTATACTTTTGGAAAAAATGTATCTACAGTATCTACGGATTGGCCGTAAATCCACTGTAAGTGCCTCACTGTAACCCAGATTTGTGGGTTACAGACAGATTTTTTTATTAAAGGAGGGGCAAGTAAAACTTTTTGTGGTAAAAAAAACATTATGCCACGATTGCTGTCGATTGAGCTTAAATTGTACTGAACCTGGACTATTCCTTTAATATTAGAGACTCACAATTCATGATTGTAGAAAATATTTTTTACCCTGAAAAAAACATTTGAATTTTTTTTTTTTAATAAACAATTAAGTTGTATACACTTAAATATGTTAATACTTTTAACTTGGTTACACTACTTGACATTTTTTAAGTCATTTAGTAAATTTTTTGTAGGAACTGTTTGTAAAATATAGCAAATATGAAACCAACATGGATACAAAGATTACATTTCTACAAACTACATTTTCACAAATGTCTAATTGTTATCTTGGGCAACCTGATTTGTCAATGGCCCATATTTTTTGTTATTTTATTCATATTTTCAGAAACATTTGATTAGTGTACCGTGACGTTGGTCAAAACACACTTTATTATTTCTACTTGACCAAAATCCTATCTCAAAACAAGGTAAGAATATTACTGCATAAAGCGCCAAAGTCCAATACAGATGAATGAGAAACAAACAAGTGATAAAGACAGCAATATCACACTTCTGAATCACAATACTATTTATATAAAAAAAAAATACAAAAAAGAATCTGAATATTATCTCGCTACACAGTTATCAATATAATATTTATCGCCAGGTCCCTGATGATTCCCTGCCCAGTTGCATGCTATACATTTTGGAAAATATAGAAGGTTATTCGGGTATTCCTTTCATACAGATAATTTATACTATATAGGCTAACAGTAGAAATGCAATTCCGAACATTACAGCATCACCATAAAACAAGGCCACACCACATCTTGCGAACCAAAAAAGTTCCTTAAGTCAGTTAACACACACGCAGCAAACATTGCTGACGAAACACACACCAACATTAAAGCTCGATTACAAATCAAACCACCAACCACAAACACATGTGCTTAAACATGCCCTCAAAAACGGGGGAATGCCGGGCCACACACATTCAGACATATGTATTCACCACACCAGACCTAAACCACAAACCCCAGGCTTCTTCATAAAGATGCCAAGAATCCACTAAAATGTCCACAGTGTCTCGACGCATAGAAGGGATCATGGGTATTAGTGCAATGTTTGCGTGTGTGTGGCTGCCTGTGGGTTGGTTGTCTTTATGTCGAAGCAACTGCAAACCCAGAGATGTGTGTGTGTGTGTGTGTGTGTGTGTGTGTGTGTGTGTGTGTGTGTGTGTGTGTAATTGGAAGGGGTTGGGCAAAACAAGAGCCACTGTAATGAGAACTTCCAGTCTAAACCCCTCCTGTGTGCTGATTAGAGGCCATTTACACACACAAAACCCAAATCTAAACACTTGCAAACACACACTGAGACATACGCAAAGCATGTGTCAATGCGAGCATCTAGGGTTGTCACTATAACTACATTTCTGCAGTCGATGCCATTTCTCAATACCACAGCAAAAACTAACATGATATTGGACACTTAATTTAACGTAGGGCTGGTCAATTAATCAAATTTTTTTTGATTCTGGCTTCAAAAGATTATAAAAACAAGATAATTGAGATAAAACGATTATTGTGCCGCATTCCATTTCGCAATGAAACACCCTGGCGTTATATTTTTAAAGCATCCTTTACTAAAGTTAAATTAATAAGGAAGCACGTTATAAAAATATACTCAGAAACTGGCATTTTCTGTGCGGTCAGAGCCGCATCTATAGGTTACATGGAGTGACCGGGGAAGAGATTGAATCCTCTCTCGGCTGATGCACACACTTGCACACACTTGC
Organism: Moxostoma hubbsi; assembly: GCA_032164185.1. Taxonomy (NCBI): domain Eukaryota; kingdom Metazoa; phylum Chordata; class Actinopteri; order Cypriniformes; family Catostomidae; genus Moxostoma; species Moxostoma hubbsi. The sequence continues at coordinate 12,485,377 of JAVLUX010000048.1, forward strand.
TGCAGCTAGAATATAACATGATGGCTCGCAACGTAGTGAATCATATGTATTACGAATAAAATCAGAGACACGCAGCTCTATTAAGAGAAGAACGTTTGTTTTTTGTGAGTTAAAGATTAATCAAAGTGAAAAGGTGAGAGTGTGTAGTCTTAGTCCATTATATGCTGGAACAAAATAAGTTTTGATTAGTCTTATTTTACTTTTTTTCCCCAAAGAATACCAAGAACTCCTTTAAAAACAACGTACATTTACTTTAGGAGCTATAGTGCAAAATAAAAATTGTTATCAGAGAATGTTGAAAACAATATTTAATGAGGGCTCAACATTAATGCTTGTCCGGGCAAGTGGATTTTTGAAGGTGCAAGTGAAAAGATTATTTTACTTATCCGACTTGACAAAGCAGACTGATTAAAATGTCAATAACGGAAAACAACATCCAATATTTGTGATAGCCTAGGCCTGTGTCACTTATTAGAACATTAATATTATTATTCTGCTGTTGAAAATAATCCAGAGCACGTAATTTTATAATTCGCTAGTGATCTGGTAACAGCTGCACCCTGTTTGATTGACAGGCGGCGAATGTGTGTGTGCGCTGAACATTCTCAAACTAATGCGCACCTTAACGGTCATTTCATAAAAATAAAATAAATTAAGGCCATGTTAACAGTAATCCGTTGTTTATCTTCCACACTTCTGCTTTTATCTTCTGCTGTTGTAGCCAATCCGCCTTAAGGTTCAACATGTTGTGTATTGTAACACGCTATTCAGCTCACTACAAATTGTACAGAGCGGTTATCCGAGTTACCGTAGACTTTGTCAGTTTGAACCAGTCTGGCCATTCTCTGTTGACCTCTCTCATCAACAAAGGCATTTCCATCCACAGATCTGCTGTTCACTGGATGTTTTTTGTTTTTGTAACCATTCTGAGTAAATTCTAGAGACTGTTGTGTGTGAAAATCCCAGAAGATCAGCAGTTACAGAAATACTCAAACAAGCCCGCCTGACATCAAAAATTATGCCATGGTCGAAATCACAGAGATGATATTTTCCCCCATTCTGATGGTTGATGTGAATATTAACAGAAGCTCCTGACCTGTATCTGTATGATTTTACACATTACACTGCTGCCACATGATTGGCTGATTAAATAATTGCATGAATAAGTAGGTGTACAGGTGTTAAAACTGGTCAAATTGTGTTTTGGTCAAATGGCTTTACACATCCATGCCATGTGTGATTAGAAGAATTAAATGTTTTGCGATATATTAATATTTGATCACATCAAAACCGCCCTAATATTGACCAAGAAGTAAATTTGACCATAAGTTAATTGTACCAGTTTTGCACGCTGGTGCATTATCACAAGGTGCGAGTGATCTTCACAGATCATGTGCATAAATACGCATAAGCATTTGAAAGCAGCTGCCAGTCAGTTAGACAGTGTGCATGTAGTGAAATAAGTCTATACTTTCTATTAGCAATAATGCAGAATAGACTCGTTACATTTTTTATTATAGTATTAAACAACGTACTAACCCAACAAGCAACAGAGCATGCCAACGCCACATAAAGTGGCTTTTTTGTTATACAGTTCATATTTCTGCCGGACCTTAACCTGTGACTTGACCTCAACCGAAGTGTGTTACTCACACGGACCAGCAGCCACACACCCAAACACACTTCTCCCAGGCTCATCTTGCCAAAATCCATTCAGCCCCGACTCTTTCCTGTCCTTTAATACAACACCAATCAGCCTCCTGACACAAATTACGAGATCTAAAATCAAAATCTAAGCCACATCATACTATCTGTGCCTGTCTGGTGTGCCCGGTGTGCCTGCCTTTTTCTACCTTGAGCGTTACCAGCTCCATGGCATAAGCATGCTTATGGGAAACGCTTTAATTAAAAGACCATGAAGGTCAATGGTAATCTAGTTGTTGAACCCAAAGGAGGTTTGATATTTCAAACTTCACTGTGTGATACTTTATTTTGGGCGACACAAAGTGCCATACAAGGGCTAATTACAGTGCTTGCAATGCATTAAAATGTTGTAAAACCACCCATTGTCTTAGGTTTACAGAATATTCAACATTCAAATTGAAATGCTGCCTTAAAGATATGTCAGAATAGTTGAATTTATCACAAAGTTGCAATTATCAAAGAATAGCTCAAGACAGTTAAATTAAAGAATCAAGGAGGAAGTCAAGTTGTATCGATCATGTTGCAATTGTGAATGTTGACTGTGTACTGCTGATGAAACAGTCATAAAATGTCCCATTAAATTCGATAAATGAATCATTCATAAAGACAGGCTTATACATCCAAACTACATTTTCCATGATTCTCTGTGTCAGCAAAAGCCTGATAATACATAGAGGAACATCATTTGTTCTTCATTTTGTTGCACTACAACTTAAAAGCTTGTGTTTGTTGGGAGGTAAACAGGATATATGCAATTCCCCAACACATTTCATTTAAACCAAAATCCCAAACTTACATCTTAATTATGATTTTCTAACTCATAAGAACGAAGGACTTGAAAGCAGAATTACTTTCAGCAATGATGTCATTTTAATATTTTTCACACTTAATGGGGACTGGATCACACATTATCTCATGAATTGCAAATGTAGCCAAGAATTTCTTGAGCAAAGTATGAACCTTAACCAGAGACTAGGGAATAAGACGGGTCACTGGTATACTTTTGAATGGGATAAATAGTAATGCTGAATATAGCAGCTCTAGAAATGTAAGTCCTGACTAACAATTAAAAGAGCCAATCACCCTTTACAGTGACATGGCACATCGGTTTTTATCGAGAATGTGCATACTCATTAGCTTTACCAGCATAAAAGAAATCAAGTTCTTTAGCATGATCTGAGCTAAAGAAGAATTTATGATGATTGTTGTCAAATTTGAATTGCTGATGTTAAATGTTATTTGCTCGTAATATTGAGCAACCATTTTGGAGAATTCAGTCTTTCCCCATTCAAGTAGGTATGAGCTTTACTTGTATCTAGGGATACCGCGGTCTGAGTTTTGATGGTTAGATTACCATCTAAGAAAAAAAAAATAAAAATCTTGGTTAAACGGTTTTCCAAAGTTTTCTTATTCAAAAGCACGGAGACAAAAATGTTATATTACATCAATAGTGATACATGGACTCTAAGCACAGCCATACAATAGTAAGACACAAGGTAAATAATAAAGAGACGCTCCAACATAAGCACAACACCACTTATGTGCATACCAGATGCAGAAGGATGTGTATTGTGATTCCTAAAAGAACCACAGCTAAAAATATAAAACTCACTAGTTGATTGTTTAATGACTAGTGGAACATCCTGTCCCTTTTTATAGGATGTGCATCTTTATATGACTTCTTAGACTGTCTGTATTACCGTCATCTTCAGTAACCCTCAGTCCTTCAAATGCTCCCAAACAGGCGATTCAAGTTGTTTTTTGGTGAATGATACTATTGATTGAGTTTGTGTCTAACCACAATTTCACGTGAATTGAAAGTTCATGTTTAGTCCTCGATACCTGGCCAAGCACCATGTGGACACCATCCATAATCATATCTGTAACCACCCAGGCACAAGCCAAAACAACTGAAAACTAAGAAATGGCTTCCATCCTAATGAAAACAAGAGTGCAGGTGTTTTTGCCCTTTGCAGCAGGCTTCAGTCAGATTCATTAGATCTTCAAGCATGATCTAACCGCAAAAGCACTTAAAATTTGACTGGGAGATCGATAAAGAGCCACAAGAGTTCTGCATTGTCAGTTAAATTTATTTGGAAAGGTAGACATAATAACGGTTCGCTGCTGGCTTCTGGAAATAATTTTGAGCAAATTATATGATGGCTCTAGAGGCAAATAGATATGTAAGGCCGTCAGTCTTCAGAAGGGCTGAACTCTGTTTGGCAAGTGGATTTCTGAGCTTATGTGACTGAACCAAGTACGGAAACAGAAGAGACCTGACAATAGGAATTCAGGGACTGAATGGATTTGTAGATTCTGGCACGAGGAATCAAAGCTGGAGCTGTGTGAATGCATGCCAGGAATAAGGAGGGGTGTGCAGGTGTGCAGAGGGGGCATGGCCTACGGCGAGGATGCCAGCACTTACCAGAAATCACACACAGGTCATACCCGGTCTGGCCACATTCCTGAGACTCAGTGTGTACATCAAACACCAACCTAATGAATTCAAAAGGTGCATGTGTGGGATTGTTTTGAAAAGGCAGTGGGCCCTCTCTGCTCTGAAACTAGAGCAAGGCATTTTTATTGAATTCTAACAAATTTGTATGCCCTTCCCAATAGAAAAAAATAATCCAGCTGAAACCAGCTTCTGATGGTATCTGGTTTTACATGGTTTCTGGCTGGTGCTATATGGTTGATCTGTTAGATTATCAACTTGTGTGGTTAGGCTCAATCAACTTGGAAGGCTACCTTTGACAAGCAAGACATCTGCTACCATGTTCCAAAAACACCACTGACGATATTAAGCTGGTATAACCAGGATTTTCCAGCAGGGATCCAACCAAGTCTGACATTTTAACCTTTCTTCCTAGACCTCTTCACACACATACATTGCATGAGGACTTCAGCAAAGATGTCTTCCCATGGATCGACTGAATAACATACTTGGGGAAAAACGTATTTAGATAAAATCAACATTGGACATCTCAGTGAATGCATGCATTTCCACAAGGGTTGTACCTGTGATACTGCGTCTGTAGGAACTGGAACTCCTCCTTTATGCGGTCCAGGGTCTCAGGGTAGGTGAGTTTAAGAGGTTGGGTCGACCCCGATGCTGCTGCAGCCGCGGCAGCTGCTGCAGCTGAAGCTGAGGCCCCAGGTGGTGGCTGCAGAGGTGCCTGCAGGACAAAAAAAAAAGGGTTGGCGTCATAGAACTTTTGTAATGCAGGACAAAAACTTAAAGAATTACAATTCTGTCATGATTACAGTCACATGGACTACTTTTTGTGCTTTGTTTTCCATTTTGGAGCTCAACAGACCCTGGTCACTGTATGCTTTCATTATCTGGAAGGAAGCAGTGTGAACATTCAGCTAAACATTTCCTTTAGTATTTCACTGAAAAAAAAGTCACAGGTTTGGAACGACATGACAAGGGTGAGTACATGATGACATTTTCATTTTTGGGTGAACTACTCGCTTTAAATTTGTAATGAAAGAAACTTTAGATCTTTTCAGTGAATGATTGTAGTGAATCTCAGCATTAAATTGTGAAGTTATGCATTCTTAAAAAAATCAGTTCCAAGTGCTGATGGGAATGATCAGAACATGATTCGAGGAGTTAATTGCATCAAGGGCCATGTCTGTGTGCAAGACAGAGATTGCTGTGCACAAGGCAGGAATGATGGACACAGATGAAAGACAAGCTCCCCAGAACAAGAGAAAGCAATGATAGAATAACAGGGTATGGGGGTTGGGGTAGTTCCATGACATAGGCTCCATTGTAAAGGGATAAAGCATTACAGACAGATGCATGTCTATATCACTGTGTACTAAGAATGGGGGACTGGGGTGGGGACCATGCTTACTACTAGAATTTAGACATTTGTTTAAAATTAAGCATGGATTAGAGGAGGGTGCAAGAAAGAGGACCCGATTAGGGTGGGACCCCACCAAGCTAACTGAATCCAGTCTGCTCCTCCAATTAGGAGCTTGGCTTCAGGGTAATGCAGACAGACAGGCAGACAAAAGCCTGTGTGCTATACAGTTGGGCCTCCGTCTATCTGTCTTGATGCACCTCTGCCGACAAAGGTCCTACAGTTAGCAACAGTACCTTGCAGGGGCTCTTTCAATTCTCGTGGGAATCTCTTTTATTGAGCCAAAAGGAGGGAAAACGGCCAAAAGGGCATGATTGATCAAATGTGAAACTGCATAAAACCCCATTATTTCAATTAGCATGGAGCATTTGGTTATGACGGTTTTCACATTTACTGCCAAACCTGCCCAACTAACCATTGGCAAAGTGTCATAGGGTGTTATGAGCATGCTTGACCTGAATTAACATGGGAAAACCCTTGACCAGGCCAAGAATTATGGTGAAAATAACAATACAGTACATGGAGCTTTAAGCCTGTCTTGGAAGGATGGGGACAGATGTAGCTCAAGTATCAACTTAGGGGTAGGGGGTGTCTGTGGGTAAAAGGGGTCACTCTGTCGAAGCAGCGGAGGGATGTAGGTAGGGGGGTTGGACCCAGCAACATGGGGAGAATGGAGCCCCTAGGCCTTCGGCTCATGGGAGACACAGCACATTGTTAGAGTCTCTAACGAGCTTCACTCTGCAGCCCTGCATTTCAATCTGCTGTCCAGATCCCTAGGCTCTCACAGTTCCAACCTAGCAGGGAGCGCACACACACACACACACACTACAATTACTCTTCGCAGGCCAAAGAAAAGAGTCTGGAGAACAAGAGGAGGAAGGCCATTTGACGGTGGAAGGCGGGAGGAGGGGGAATGACACTTGGCTCTATTCCTTTCTTCCTTTATATCTCCTCTTTCTCAACCCCACCCAGCCTCTCACTCTAATATTCACCTCTTTTTATTTGAATTTTGTGAACAGGTGCACAGAGACATCCAGAAGAAAAAGAAAACCGGGTCAACAAAGAAGAGCAGGGCCTTTGCTGAAAGGGTAAAAGCAAAGAGCCAGTGGCATGGAGCTTCTTGGAGACTAAATATTCATTGATAAACATTCTGGTTTCCAAAACTGACAAGTGTCACAACTTCTCAGAGGCCATTATTGCAGCTCCTTAGGCTGTGTTTGGAATGAAATACTTCCTTATCACTTGCTGTACAATGTATAATGGCTACTATTTGTGAAAAAAGGCATAATGCAACAATAATTGTTTTAAACAGAGTTGTCACATAATCTCATCATTTTGATTGAGAGTAACATCCATTTATCATCCTGGAAATAAATATGGTTATATTGTGCGATACAGTATTCTGTACAAAGTGCTCCGTTGCAGTGTTGGCTCATGCATTTTAAGTCTTGGAGTTCAGTGCAATTCATGCCATTAAGAAAACACTGTTTCACAATGAATAAGATACCCCATGCCTATGGACATCATACATTATGTCGCAGCCAAATAATACCAATTGATATTATTAAAACGGGTCCATACACAAAAGCTAAAACCAAGAAGGTTTAATACCAGGAAAAAGCTATCTAAATTTTGCTTGCAGACACTGAATGCTCCAGTCAGCCTAATTTACACTTCTGAAACTCCTGTTGTTGCTATAACAATGCAAAAAGCACTAACCAATTTACTTGCCCTCCTTTCCCGTTTACATATCAGGTTTTTAAATCCATAAGGATCTCTTTCTCAGTGGCGATAGCGCCGGCAGTGTCAGCAAGATCTCACACTCTTTGCTTTCAAATTATGTACATCACTTAAAGGATGATTGCGTCACTCAAGGACAACTAGAAGGCCTAGACTGGGACACATCCTAAATTCCACACCCACCAAGAACAAATAAATCAATCTGATTGGCTGATGAATCTGACAATCTGACTATAGATGCCTATTAACTTTGAACTATTGAGAGATTCTGTAGAAATTCTGAAGGCTAAACAGGGTAGAGCTCAGACTCATACACTGCTTCGGAAGCACTCCGCTTCGGGCATGCAATTTGTGAACCAGTTGTTATGTTTCACTTGTAAGGATCAAGGAATAAATTCTGATTGGAAAAATTTATTGTTTGCTATTGGTTTTTAGATGAATTAGGAATGGATAGCGATTGCAAATAAGTAGGAAAAAAGGTGAATGAGAATAAAAAAAAATTAGGCCAGCAGAGAAGGCTTTGCTAGTCCTGAGAACTCGCCACTGCTCTGTTTTATGGTGCACATTTTGGAAAATGAAGGATTTCAGCCGGATATTCCATGCACAAAGAAATGTTGTGTAAGCGAAGCATAAAATCATGTATAATTAGCCTGTCATCACAGCAAAATAATCCAGACAGGGTGGTCAGGAACCTGAAATTACATTATTTTGTGAGGAAAAAGAGACTGGAGTCTCCAGAAGCAGACGAGTTCAACATCTGGTTAGAGTCACAGTTTTGTATATCAGGGATATTGCAAATCCTCTGACCGTATCATTACCCCACTTATTACATAAGACTACTTACCATATAAATAAAAAAAATGGACATGAAATATCTATTTAAATTTAGATTACTTTATTAGCTTACTTGTAGAGATCGTAGAGTGATGAGAGAAGATGGCTTGCAATAACCGGGATAACTGGTCAAATCTAACTATCCCTGGATGTGTGGTCATTATTCAGAAATATCAGACTTAGTGTTGTCATAACAACATTTCTTTAGTCTGTACCGACACCAGAGAAATTTTCGGATCTCCATACCAATTTTGATACCACAGCAAAAGTATGCTGATATGGTCATGTGCTATTGAAAACACTCCTTTAGTCCATTTAAATTAATTAAAAGAAATGCATGTTTCCTTCAAGTGTTTCTCAATTAAGTATGGATTGAGTAATTAAGTGTTTTTAAGTAGGGCCCTACTTTCATCCTTTTTCCTTAAAAAAATGTTTCCCAGAATTCCATGTTTTAAAGTTTAATTTCATAATAAAAATCTATGTCTAATCAAATTAATTAAAAAATAATAATTAACAAGTAATAAAGCACAATTACAACATACCATTGCATTTTTTTTTAAATAAACTTTAATACAACAGCACTCTTGCTTCTGATATATTGCTTAAGTTTTATTATTATTACTATAATTTATGAATAGTAAACTGTGAATTTTAGATTTTATTACTGTTGTAATATTTGTTTTCAGATTAATATTTTTATTGTTTGCTTCTCAACTTGACACAAAGCAAACATTCATATTCAGAGTCAACCATTAAACCCCATTGTTTCCCTTCCCCCTCCCAATCCCCACCCGACCCCCAACAAACATCCCTGTAGCCAAAGTCTGAGAACACATGCAGATATATATATATATATATATATATATATATATATATATATATATATATATATATATATATATATATGTGTCAGCAAAAAAGAAACATTGTCTCACTTTCAACTGCTTGTATTTTCAGCAAATTTAACATGTTTAAATAATTTTATAAAAATACAAAGATTCAACAACTAAGACATAAACTGAACAAGTTTCACAGACATGTGACTAACAGAAATTGAATAATGTAGTTCTCATGCCTCCATCCAGCATGCCTAAGGCACATTCACACAGATGAGCATGAACCCTGGGCATCTTACTTTTGGTGTTTTTCCAGAGTCAGCAGAAAGGTCTCTTTAGTGTCCTAAGTTTTTATAACTGTGACCTTAAATGCATACTTTCTGTAAGCTGTTAGTGTCTTAACGACCGTTCCACAGGTGCATGTTCATTAATTGTTTGTTTCATTGAAAAAGCATGGAAAACATTATTTAAACCCTTTACAATAAAGATCTGTTAAGTTATTTGGATTTTTACAAAATTATGTTTAAAATACAAAGTCCTGAAAAAGGGAGGTTTTTATAATATATATATATATATATATATATATATATAAAAATAATAATAGATATGTAATTATCAGTGTAATGACTCCTCTGCTCTTACTTGAGCCAGCACTAAAGTAAACCCCATGTCCACCCCATATCTTCCCAAATTTTCAGCTTCCTGCGGTGAAAGATGCGTTTCTCTAAGAAAAACTTGTATCATATTTCTTACGTTTAAGAAATAACCTTCCATCTTTTTATGGGGTGCCCCAACCCATTCACATTCCACGTGGAGAGAGACAATCCACTCATATTAACGTATGAAATTTTTACAAATAAGAAACAATATTTTTATTAAAAATAAAAAAAGACCACATTCCAACATTAGCACAACAAATCAACCCCAGAACCAAACAAACAGAAAAATAAAAATGTGCAAATTAACCCCGCCCACAACAGCGCCAACCGGTTGCTCGAGTTTGGTGCTTCTATACAAATATTTCTAAAACAGAATTACACAACGGAAGATCGAAAAACAAAAACAAACTCCAGCCCTCAGTTTTGACAGAAGGTTCACTTCTTCAGATGGATAAACAGTTATCTACATAGTCCTGTGTGATGTTAAAGCACAAATATTGTGATTTAATTATATAAATATATAGTGTACATAAGCTACAAGCTTATATCTCATACAACACAAATTACTCTCAATGTCTGTTGAGTTTAGTGTATAAGCAGTCAGCTTCACACATTCATTACGCGCAAAGCCCAAATGCAGATTATGATTGCAGCCTTTCACAGTGTAATAATCACACTAGGATATATCACTAATTAATACATTTTTTTATTTGTGCATTTCAGTGTAAAAGGAGTAACAGAGCACACACACACAAATAAGCGTTTGAGCATTTAAAAGCAGTCACCAGTCAAGCAGTGTGATATTCAGACAGCTTGCGGGTATCAGATTAAGTCAGTGCACTGTGCTATCGGTACTGTAGAAATACTGGTATTGTGACATCTCTTATTTTAGTACCGACTTCTTTCAGAAGTACTGGTATTTTTGACAACACTAATCAGTCTGCTGGATGGATCAGACTGCAGCCAGAACTGACCAGCCAGAACTGACTATTCCACAGAGCCATGTAAAAATCCAACATAATATATACCGTAGAAATAGTAGTATTCTTTTCTGAATTCAGCCTGTTATTCCACTGTACACCCTCAATTTGGCAGCCATTTTGATTCAATGCTTTTATTACTTGCTTCTTGGCTAAATCGCTATGCAAAGCCTCCACACAACTTTCCTTGACGGTTGTCACAATAAATGGATCACTTGACCCTGACGGTTTTGCAACATGATTTTAACCTGGCACAGATCTGTCAGGGAATCATCAGCATTGTGGGCAACTCTTCTACACTAATACACTAATCTGTATAATGGCAAAGCACGGAACACCATAGTCAGTTGAACTAATTAAATATCCCTGATTGTACCAAGCTGACGTGTCATTCAAGAAAGTCCCTCTAGACTTCAAACAGAAAAGAAGCCCTCACATGATCCTTGGTAAAGAACAGCCTGGGGTAAAAGTTGGGAGTTGGAAATTATAGCTTGAGCAGTCTGGCTACTATTAAAAGACCATGTACGCATACATAACAGGCATGTCCAAATCCATACCTCAACAAGTGTTGGAAAGTGTGTATGTGTGCATGCAATGTTTTCATTTCTTTTCCTCTAATTGCATGTTGTGTTGCATCAAACCATAATGATCTCCAAAACCCTCCTGCCCACCCACTTGCTAGGACTCAAAACAAGGAAGGCACTGGTAAACACCACAAACAATCATACACATACAGAATTATTGTTATGCCCACTGGGCTGTCCAGACCACAGCTTCCGTTATTCTGTCAGAGGTCTGGCTGAGGGACGTACATGACTCATATGTAATGCTGTGGCCAGCCATGAAGACTGACATCCCAAGACCTGTCAACACAGTGGCCTAACCTTTGATAAAGCTGTTTCTCTCTTTACACACAAATCACTCAGAAAGAACTTGTGTGTATGTGTGCATGCCCAAGTTTCCATTCCCAGAGAATAACAACAGAGCCTAATTTGGAATTACCCAAAGGTTTTTACTCTGCTAAAATCATTGTGTAAATGTGGGGATTTATAAATAGTTTGTTTTACTTCAGTATATTTGTATTAGTGTCTTTTCGTGGTAGCTTCACTTTTATGTAAACATCCAGCCTTAGAAAATGGACAGAATGGGACTTTCTGTATCTCCAAACCATTTGAGGAACCTTTTATTTTTTTTTTAGATATACACACAAATCCAAGGAAACAGGCTAAACTTTCTGCAGCAACATTTGAAGTTCAGGCAAGGGCGTATATTTGGCTTAAACATTGGTTTACAGTCTGAAGAATTACATGTTTCCATTGATCGTGTTATAAATATTGGAGTGGGGGTTCTACTTGCTTGTTTTGATTACCCCCCCCCCGAGTTCAGCATTGTACATGAACTCTGTCGACTACAGTGTCAAAACCATCATCCATTTACATTTTAAAGAACATCCCTGGGAATCTGACCTAGGCACGGCCTTGTTTCATTGATTCCATACTTTCCAGCAGCACAGAGCTTTAAGAAATTCCCCAATAGTCCCTTACTTCAGTGGGGAGAGGATGTAGGGGTGGGGGTACAGTGCCAGGCACCTGTTTCATTAATATCACACATCTTTTCTCTAGCCTCTCTGTGAGCTCGTTATTCAAATTTAATCGCTGTCAGGACACATTAGCGGTGGCGCGACGCTGGCTTGTCAGCTGTGGTAATTGCTCTAGGTGCTTCCTTTATGAGGTAACCCGCAGCCTGTTTGTTCTTGCTTTCTCGTGGAATTCCATGCTTTCTTCCAATGACTTCTGCAAACCTGGCCCAAAATGTTTATATTCACAACTGATGGTGCCAAGGTATGTGCCATGGTCAGATTGGGCCAAGCCCTGACTGCACTTGGATTCCCCTTGGGGATGGGAAGGCCATCCAGAAGAGATGTTAGGAAAAGCTGCACACAGGAAGGATGATAATGCTCCTCTGTGGGAGATTTCTTGGCTGGAGCAGATCACTCTAGAAGCCGAATTAAGGCCAATCAGCATGTATCAGTAGGCAAGCTGTAAAAACTACACACAGCTTCAGTCTGATGATTTAAATATGCCACTCAGTAGTCAAGAGCTATCCAGAATAGTAAGAAAAACTAGTTTCTACCATCGTAGTCTCAAATATCAAGAACAACTATCCAGTTTGTAGTCAAAAATTGGTATGACTCTCCTTCTTTGCCCAAAGTCAAACTTTGAACAACAATCACTTAAGGAGCCAATACACTTCTAGCGGAATTGAAGTTAAAACAGTCGTGATGTGATTTTAAACAAAATCTGGCGGAAATTGTTTTTAAATTGTTGCAGTAGTTTGCAACAGTTTGCCAGCACAAACTTTATACCAGCTGTTAAACACTTTATTACTGCCATTGGTTCACATCATTGGTGGGTGTGACCTGGTGCTCCACCCACTTTGAGGCGAACATCTTTTTCGAGCAGCGAGGGTGTGTCTGAATGTTCGCAAACAATATGCCGTTGCTCAGCGGTTTCAGCGTTTTTTCCAGCTCTGAACAAGAAGCCTTCTCTCTATTCAGTTTTAGAAGTAGGCTATATTTTAAAACCTGATAGACTACACCGCATGAAATTTACTGTCCACATAAAGAGGGCTAATGAAGAGAATTTTGACTGAAGCCATCAACACAGTGTCATAAAACGAATGCAATTTGCATTAAATTGCTTTCTTTAAACAAGATGACAATTTTTGATGTAATAACCTTATTTCAGAAATTGATGACTGGTTGGATCTGCCCGTTTCTCACAATGCATGCAGTATTATTCAAATTTCAAGAGATATTTGCCCTTATTCCACTAAATTAAAGTCTAGGCGATAATACATCTGAATTCAAATGACACTTCAAGTTTAACACTATAAATGGTTATACAGCCAATAAACCCAATGAATTATAAAAGTAGTTATAGACCACAACTCTTCACTCCATCCTGTGATGAAAATCTCTCTTCCTAATCAGATCCTGGGAAAACAGGTCGGACTAATCACTCTTTCAAAAGAGAAAAGAATTAAGAAAATTTAACAATTCAATGTAGAACACAATTAAAGGGGTGAAACACCTAAATATTTCACCTATGTATTGTGCACCTCGCTCGGATGATTAAATTCCACTGGGGTGTGCAAATTCATTTCCATCCCTTAGGAAATGAATGTCAAAGCATTCTTAGGGAAGGTTGGGGGGTGCTGGGGGAGGGGTTATACCAATATAACCTAGTTTATACCAATAGTTTAAAAGGACCAATTTATACCAATTCCTCTATAATGTGTTTAATTATAACTGGTACACATTAAAAGCCCAAATCTGTTTATTTGAAGAGATGCTACATGCCTATGAGTAGAATGATTTAGGAATGTGCATGATTAATCGGTTAATTGAGTACTCATTCAGCTTTAAATATTCGACTAGTAAAATCACTACTCGAAAATTGCAGTTTGATTTTCCTTTGTGACTTTGCATACCATAGACAACAATGAAAGCACTTATCTCACCTGAATATTGCCATTACAACTCAATGCATTGGTTGGTGCAGTGGATGCTTGTCGTTGGTAAAGGAATAGTTCACCCTAAAATAATTTTAAGTATTTAAAATGATCACATTGCTTCAAAATACTTAGAATGTTAGTTTTTATGTGTTAGTGCAATTTTGAACCTCGATATTGTTGTTTATGCATATAGTGCAATTTTTTTCCATAAGAAAAACAGATTCAAAACGTTGAAGGTTGATCTTAAATTTTACATTTCAATTAATCGATGATGCAAATAATCAAATAATGCATACTTTAGGTTTATGACAGGTGAAAGACAATAACGGAGGTATACTTGCATACAAAGAAGAAACTTTTGAGATGGCAATACAGAAGTCCGCAACTTTAATAAACAGAAGAAATGTCTCTTCAAGCTCGATGATGAAAAGGTCAACAACAACATAATCAAAGGCAATCATAACATCAAAGTATATATTCTAGTATAAATAAAAACTTTTCCCAAAACATGTTCAAAGGGCGGCACACATATTGATCAATTGCATCAAATATTCGAATGCTTAAAAGATCAAGGATAAAGAGCACATTAATGTGATTATTGTTTTGATGCAATCGTGGTTTGATAAGCCGCACTACTCGACCAACTACAGTTTCACAATTCACGTGAGTGTTTATGTTTACCCTAAATTAAAAGACAAAGGGTGCAAACATGCTTTAATGCACAGATGAAGCACATGAAACGCATTGCGCACCAAAACATACTGTCAATTTATGGAGTATTGAAACAACTTACCGGGTTGCGGTTCTGTGGAAACATTGTGAATAGAGGGGTTGTCGCGGTTCGAGGGTCTTCCGGTGTTGTTAAATGTTGTTTTAGATGAGTTTGTGTGCCTTTGCGGCTCTCACGAGAACATTTGGCCCTGTTTCAGCGGCGTCAGGCTCGGTTCGGTCATTCCTCGCTCGAGACTCCCTTTGTTCTGCGGTATCTCGCAATGTACCGATGAACCCAGTCCGGTATCGAGTCCCCCGCCCTGTATGTGCTTTACTGATGGAAATAATAAACAAACAAACTGGATGGCCAGTTATCGCGCTCCCAAGACGCAACCGCAGCTTCTTTTGTCTGCTTCACTGTCCCACTCCTTTCACACAACCCCTTCCTTTCGGATCCTCAGCTGTTTTCAATGGGACATGCGAGTTGTTTTCTTGGAGAGGAGCTTATGCGCGCGCCCCCCCGTGCAAAAAAGAAGGGGCTTGGCTTGTGGTAACCAAAGAGTTAAATTCTCATGTTACATTCTTTTTATGTTGTGGTTGGAGCATGGATCCATAAGACACAAGGGTTGATTTTTTTCAGTCGCTTATACATGTGCAAAACAACCTAATATGCAAATTTGTTGATACAAATAGTTAACAGGCTCATTGTTGTCCTCTCCAAAATATTTTATCACGTTGTTTAAATATACCACTCTGTCTCCGTAGGATGTTCACACTCACTCCCATCACGACGTCTAATTTTATGCACAAGCCTTCGAGAATTTCGGTTGAAAAATAAGGGTGCAGCTAACTGTACAATTGATTGAATGATTGAATTAAATCTCCACGTGGGGTTTGGCCCAGCCACAAGCAACACTGACAGGGGTATCCAATCAGCGCGAAGAGCGCCCCACGTGGGGCACGCTAACCGCTCGATGATTGGTGCGCGTCAGATTTATAGACCCTCCGAACGTCAATCAGGCGCTCTTGGAACAGTCAAGAAATTTAACTCTTTCGGTGCGCGCTGCGAGAACATTTAAATTCAAATTCCTTTTGTGATGCAAAATAGATTCTTTTTTATATTATTATTTTAAATCGCTTTGCATTGTTTCAGGACGCCTACAATCAAATGCCAAGGCTAGTGGTTTAAAACAGGGGGCTGTTTCCTATGTAAATTACTTTGTGTTTGCAGTCTCTCCATCTGTTTATGAAATGTCTTGATTTGAAGATTCTTAAGATTCAGACAGTAATTTTAAGGGGGGCAGTAAGCCAAGTGTGTGACCTAAATCTTGAGTGTCAGGGAATACAGCTTTATATGCCCACAAAGTATTATCACTAGGGAATGTTAAGGCATCAACTGAATTTGAGTCAAAACAACTGCCAGAAAGACAGTAGCTGATTTTCAGGCATCATTGTGACATACAAAATCTAATATGTAAACCCCCATTTGGCGTAAAGAAATGCAAAAATGCATTTATTAGTATTCAGGTGCCATGGCCCTTTAGCTGGGCTTATAATTAGAGAGGCAGATATTGAAAAAGTAATTTGCCTACTGTAGAACTCACTACCTCCCAGCAATATGGCTTCATAACAGAAAGAATGGATGCAAAGGAGGAGAGAAAATAGAAGGAAGAGGAGTGTTGAGGGATCTGGTTAAAAGAGGAATTCAGATTTAAAGGATGTATGGTGGTTTGGAAGGGGGAAGGGGCATTATTGCCATTTTTCACCTGAATTTGAATGCATAGAGCAGGGACACCCTTCTAGCCACTGTGGTCCATCTGTATTGGAAATAGTCATGCTGCAGGATGACTGATGTGCAATGATTGGTGTGTATGTGTGTGTGCAGACTGCAAAGAGAGAGAGATGTAAAAAAAAAAAAATCAAAATAAATTTAATCTCAGATTTTGTGAAAGTTTACAAGTAACAGTCAATATCTTCATTGATCTCCATTTCACAGATCAGGCAAGAGAGAAGCTGTTACATTAAAGGCCATGAACACTAAGCCAAGAAAATAGAACAAAAGACATTTTTAATCCCCTGAAATTTTTAACATTATTTATTGAGAGATGTTTCTCACAAGTAGCAAATACATTTGATCAATGCTCCTCTCTTGTAATTCACTTTTGGATGGTCGACTGAATGCTGCCCACACATTACTGCAACAGCACAGAAGGCCATGCATTTTGAAGTCAACAGAAAGAGATGAGCATGTGCACCAGTACGTGACAGCCTGCATTACTGGGGAAATGTGCTTTTAACGGAGTGAACTGGAGGGCACAAAGCAATGTACAGTAGTTCACCCAAAAATGAAGATGCTGTCATTTACTCAAAAACATTAAAAAAAAAACTAATTAGACGTTTCGATGAATGAAATATTTTTCTACAGTTCCCGTCCACTTTCTCAACTGTCTTGGTTCTGTAAAGTATTTTTCTGATTCATTTTTTCCACAAGGATTTCATAAAGTCCTTCATATACTGTAAGTTCTAATGGATGAACCAAACCAACCCGTTCTGAGGAGGATCACAAAATTATCAACTTTCATTTTGATGCTGTCAAGTTCCAAAAGACTGTAAAAGCTGTCTATTAACTTGAAGTGCGCTGTATTCCAAAGGTGTGTCCCAAGTTGAACGCTTTAGCATCATCCCACGCTGTGTGAATATGTATGCTAATTAAGATATAAGTGTTGAACTGAGGTTGGCAAACACAGTAAAACTAGCAGCAACACATCGCAATCGTTTGAAACTTTACTTCTGTCAGCTGTTAAACAGCAAATGCGTTGTGTTTCTTTTGGGATGATACTACATTTTTAAAATTCATACACTGCTCAGTGCATAGTGTATATTGTAAGTGCGTACTGTATAGTGCTTAATTTGAGACACAGCTCAAGCCTTCTGAAGCCATGTAATTGATTTGAGTGAGCAACAGACCGAAATGTACATTATAATTCACTGAATATCTTGCATATGTTTTAATGTGTGCAACCATTAACTTTTCCTTTAACACAAACACAAAATGTGCATTTACAGTTCAATTACAGACCTGCATTTGCAAACCAAAATTAATTCAGTGACAGAGAAAGAGAGAGATTGTTTCCATTTGTTGCTTTTGGTGTGGCACTTGAGTTTAGTCTTGATACCTGACTGCCTTCTTAAGTAATTAACACAAAATGTGCACTTGCAACACAACCTTGCTAAGAAAGCACCTGTTAATAGAGTGAAAATATGTGAAATAAACTTACGTCCGACTACATAGTCGGCAGGCAAAAGACTAGAAGAAAGTGTCTGAATATCTTTGCTTGGGCAAAAAAAATATGATGCAACAAAGAAACAAACCAGAGCACCTCCATTACTGTTTACAGGCCAGCCTGCTGTATCAGCATGCCAGAATTTTGCATAGAAGAAATAATAGATGAATGGTAATGAGGGAGGGTCTGTGTCCTCCATGTGAGTATGTTGCTTGGCCAGTATGGTGGTGACTGACAGCAAGACAAGGCTATGCTGTTGTGGTGATACCCTTTACACACACACACACACACACACACACACACACCCCCCTCCCCTCACAGACAAGCCCATGTCAGCATGGAGACGGTAGGCTGATATATTGGATTCTCCTCCCCTGGGAACCCGTCCTCCATCTCTCCCCCATCCATCCATCCCCCCTCCTCATTCCTGCTTCCCCCAGAGAAGGGGTAATGACCCACATCAGCAGCTACACACACTCTAACACACATTCAAGCACATTTGCTTATCAAACCTCCATACACAGGCTTTAGAAATTCCACCGCACCAATTATTCTGAGCGTAATTAAGAGAAACCCAAAGCGTGTGAGTCATACAAACAAAAATTATGCTTCAACCCCACACATGGAAAAATATCTGAAAAAACACCATTCTAATGAGCTGGAGCCAAATTAGTCTATATATACAAAGACTATATGGACTTATATATAATCTTAGATCTGGATCTTTCCTGCTGTTGGCTGTCCGTTAGTCCTTTATAACAAGCAGTCACAAAATGGATGCTGAAAAGACAGATGCCTTATTATATTTCTATATCGGACCATTATATTTCTGTATAATGATTTGCCCCCCGTATAATTTGCATTATCAGTGGTACATTTACAAAATAGTAATGTTGTTTTATTTTTCATGTATTTATTTTTCACTGTATTCTGTTAAACAAATGAACTTAGATTAGATAAAATTATCTTAAATATATTATCAAACAAAAATGTATATGTATGGGATTGTGATAAAAAAAAGTATTAATTAATGCAAAGGTCTTAATTTTTTCATACAGTAATACAGACTGCACCCTGTCTAATGACGACACTCGAAATGTGTCCCAAGCACCGACTGCCCCCTACAGTTCAACCTCAGTATTGCCATTTACTCGCCGAGGGCGTCAAATTATTATTCACAATTCACGGAGGCGTTTAGTGTGAACATGTTGACTGCGGGAGTACTTGCAATCATCACAGTTTGGTTTGTGTTTGCCGGGTAGATTTGCAAGGTTGGTTCATCTTTATTTTGAGCTCTGATTACGATAAAAGCGAGCTGTAAAATGTCACACTGTTATCTTAGCCCACTGGTGTAGCGTGCTTTTGGTCTTTACTAGCGAGTCGCGATATAATCAGTGAAGTTTAACCTTCATAGCAACAAGAACATGCAGACATGTTGAATGTCTTTATTATAGGAACTGCTCTATTGTCCATCACACTAATGGAGAAAGGAAACAATGAGCAATTTTCTCATAAAACATGCATAGTATACATATATATATTCTGCTAAATAACTGATACTTTCTCTCTAAAATGTAAATGTCGCATAAACTAATACTACATGATTGCATGAAACGTGCATGTGGTTCTATGGTGTAATGGTTAGCACTCTGGACTTTGAATCCAGCGATCCGAGTTCAAATCTCGGTAGAACCTAGTGGTTTTGTTTTCTCTAGTAAAATAGTGTCTTATTGTAAATTATAACTATAAAATAACTGGAAAGAAAACAGTCAGAGTAATGCACAATTGTTATGCGAACTTGATCCAAGACAACAGAGAATGTATAGTAGACAATTTGATGTTCAGACTGGAACTAGCATACGTACTGCTTACTACATACTACATAGTATAAATAGCATGTTTAAGATTATGCAAAATGCTACAATAATGCTAATGTTGTCTCATGGCTTCATTATATTGCATGCTTAATTTTCACATCAGAAATAAAAATGGTTATTTGCATGGGATGCTATAGTATGCCATACAGTGTGTTCTGTTGTATACTCACATTGTGGCAAATGTAGCTGTTCATGCTGATGTACCATGCATACAGAAAATCTGTGCTGTGCATAGTATACATATTATGTACTACAGAAATGGTGCGAGCAGTAAGGTATAATGCTATTCTTAATTTATAGGCGATGTCTTTTTGAATGAGTGTACATTAATGTAATGTCAGCAGATATAATTAAACTTTTAAAAAATGTTACAGCTTCCTTTTTAAGGTGTGCATAATTCATAACGTGATGCAGAAACTCACCAACCTGGGGTTTTCAGAAAAAAGTCATGTGACAATTAAGGTGTTTTACTTCAAATGTCCAGTAGAAGTCAGTATATCATATATTACATGAATCTCCATTGGAGGAAAAATAGGAACGTTTTTACGAAGTTGTATCATTTTACTGCTTTTAAATGATGGATATAAGATCTTAATAGGAGTGAAACATATTAAGAAATGCAAGACCTGTCAAAGCAGCACTATTTAAGCTAAATATTACTAAGAGTTATTTCTCATATTCACTCAATCACAGCCTCTGTGAGGCAAATGGTTTCCTTTTACCAGGTGATTTAAAAAAATGCATACATTTGCATTAATGGCCATTTCTAGAGACCAGAATAACAGGTACTTGGGGATTGGCTCTATTTGACATGGCCCAGTAAACAACTACCTAGCAACCACCCAGAACTCCTTAGCAACCTTAATGAAACATGCTAATAGCCACTTATTTTGTTTAGAAAATTACAAAATCTAGTTGAATAATACTGTTAGAGAGCACATGTCTTGAGTATTGAAGTTTTTAAATCGTATTTTAATTGTAGATTAATTACTAATCCATGTTAAAGAATGCAATTGTAAAACAGACATGTCTCTTTTAGAGAACATCAACCAGGACTGAAGAATAAATATGTTGCATGCAATCAATGAAAATTGATGTGACCAGCATATACTGAAATGAAATGGCCAACAGGAAGGACTAAAATGGAAGCAGCAATGCAGTAATCGCACCGTTCTGGTCCTGTAGGTGTCCATGGCTTTGCAGCACTGAACACTATTTTAAGGGTGTGGGAAGTCTAAATGACTGTCATTGAGAGTAGAAAACAACTGAAGCAGGGATGATGTGCAACGTGACAAGCTAAATAGAGAAAATTGGCAAAGAAATACCAACAATACTTTACTAGATTTAGATAGTGGAAATGGCCTTAGATTTTCCACAGAACCAGTGAGGTGCTAAATATGTGCTTTCTTTGGCATTATCTAAATCCCAACCTTGCATAGATAGACAGGCATCTCACTTACATTTGAACTTAATATACTAAATATACAACTTGCTTCTGTGGACATTTCACCTGGAAACTGGAGATCACACGTGCCCATCCGTTCAACAACACTTCCGAAGCTGCCATCGGGGCAGCGATTTGAATTTCGTTAAGCATAGGCTAATTTTAGCAGCAAGATTTTGACAAGCTTTTGTCGAATTTGTAGTGTGATCAGTCTGTTGTTACCACCAAGGCCAGTGGTTGCACGTGCTCTCAGACTACTAAATAATTAAAAAAATATTGGGCACATTCACTTAAATGTGGGTGGGCCAAGGTTTGCCTAGACACTCCCTGTCGGAACACAAAGAAGATCAAGTGTTTTGAAAATGTCCCACCTCTGACATCAATATGCAGATTAGACTCTTTTTGCATGTAGTGACAAGATTACTTCTTTAAAGTGTCACTAAGAACTTTAAAGATGACTCAAAATATGTGGCAGCTGCTGTTTTTACAGTTAGATTCTCTTTAAAGAAATCCATTAGATCTTTACAAACCTCTTAGAGGACTAAAATGTGAACCAAGTGAAAAAGAACCGCTGCAGTTAAAAGTGGGCTCATATCTCATTTTGGGTTTAATTGAGCTATCATAGGTTCTAAGTCATAAATTCACCCTTTCCCACTAAATTATGCTTAAATTTGTTGTTTATTATTATTATTATTATTATCTTATACTAATTTCATTTTCAGTTATTATACAGCTCTGTGGAACACTTGATTCTGATTAGTCAATTGTTGCATTCTGTGGCCAAATGTTTTTGTATAAGGGAGATAAAATATATATAATTTTAGTATCTTTCTTCTCACATAATGAAATAATTTAAACTCAAATCTATATTTTATGTCCATTTATTTAAGTAGCTGTGTAATAAGCATGATAATATGTAGTCAACCAGTTTTACTGTATTCCTGTTGCAATTCTTCCACTTTGACATGGCATTGTAAGGAGAAAAATAAGCATTTTCAGCCTTCAATTTTACAGAAAACTGAAGGATGAATTACTGAGTATATTTTTAAATCATTTGTAAGATATACGCTAACCACATTCAGTACAGCTCGTTTTAAAAGGGTCTGAATTATTTTGGAGTGCAAAAACTTATTTTGTTCTTATTTTGTTTAGCTTTCAATGAATAAATGATCAGCCTTAGAGGCTTGGCTACTGCGGTTCTTGAAGCACCCAATAGAACATTGCAAAGGTAAACAAAGTATGCAAACCTAATAAGATCAAACGTGTTTGAAAACCACTTCTGGCGATATGTTCTTTTCAGAATGTGAAACCATTTGAGTACAGTTATAATGTGGAATGTGTTAATGTTTGTTCATGCCTGCATAAGTACATTCATTATTGATAAAGTACTTCTTGATCAAATTATGCTAACTGGATATGCAAAAATGAAATAGCTGTGCTGATGTTTTTCACCAGTGCGCAAATTGCATCAAAAGAGACTCTAGAATTTCTTGTAGCAAACATGGCTGAAACTTCAGCAACCGTAGGTCGTAAATCCTTCAGCTCAAATTCAAACCACTACCCCCAATGGCCGAAGCTGGCAGTGTTGGCTCACATGGGCACAGGCGAGTTCAATTTTCAGGGAGAAAATTCCACAGGGTGGAGCCAAAATTGAGTTGTATTTGTAGTTTGAAAGGAGATCATGTCTGAATTGACATACAAATGCCAAAATGGGGTCAATTTCAGGGTACCTGAACATTCAGAAGCAATGTTGATTTCTTGTGTAATAGTGTTAATAAATGTCATTATAGAACACCTGAAAAGGTCCAATTTTATGTCAATTACTTTTTAAATGGCTCCCATTTAATTATAACAAAGTCTGTAACCAACAATCAAACTACTATTACAAACATTTAATAAGAATTTGGGAAACAAACATTCACAAAGAAAAAATTCAATAAAGCCAGTTTAAAAAATAAAATAAAATGCAAAAATAAAAAATTAGAGCATGACAGGCTTACAGTTGCTGTAGTGGTATCTCACTTTTAAACATTGGGAAACAAAATAATATACACATTTCTTTATCTATTGTTTGCAGTCCACATCGAGTGTCGACACCCTGTTTGGAAGCAAACCCAGATTACTCACAATTTAGGTCCATAATAATTCAAAATTCTAATGACTCTGCAATGAAAAGGATAGAATTGCTCATGCAGCAGTGATTTATGACAGACTTTTCATGACCCATTTCTATTGGGTTTGTCAAATGATATGGGAAGTGCAAGCTAAGCTACAGAGCAAAGTGCCATTTTAAGCTATAGTTTGATAAGATTTACAGTTCTGATAAAGACTTCATATAAAATCTGGTTCAATACACCAACTTAAACTTATAAAATAGATTAAAAAAAAATCTTAAAATATGGAGGTCCTCAGAAAATCATTGTGATTAAAAAATTGATTAAATATGTAGAGTTCTCTGTCATGCAAAGGACAGAAAGAGACAACAAAGCTTTTTCTCAATGAGGCTGGTGATACATAAACATTGTGAGCATGTGCAGTCGTGTCCCGCCCCTTTGCCGTCAGTCCAGTGGTTTGTGGGAGATGTAGTGTAAGTATCTTGCTCCATTCCTCTCACACAGGTCCAGAATAGCTGTAATGGTTATTGTGCTCAGATTCTCCCAAGTGTAGGCTGGGTTTCCGCTCTGCAACATCACTTTCCATCATCTCTGGACTCGAGCACTGAGGAAAAGGATGGACCTTGAAGAAATCTGACACATATCGCACCTGCAAGAGACAGTGCAAATTACTTTCCAAGGTCTCATATATTTGGAGCCAGAGAGGCATATGTGGCAGATATTTTCCAGCCTTCCATAATACATATACATGTATTAGATGCTTAGATTTAAATGTTACTGTAATGTTTAGGACAAGAAGCAAGAGAGTCAGGAAGCAGCTAATATTTAACTGTTGCTTCTAAAATGTACTATATATATCAGATACAGTTACTATATACCAAACCAAACAGGAACCACACTGTAACATGGTTAAGGTTGGGATTGGAGGCGGCGGGAACCGGCTGAATGGTCAAAATAATATTTAATAAGAACTTAAACAAAAAGATACACAACATAAACATACACACGGTATCTGCATGTGGCTCTCTCTCTCCTGAACTGCCGCGTTCCGTCGCATTTATCACTCTCCTCGGCTGATTAGCCCATTTGGGGGCCAGGCGTGCATAGTCATGGCCTGGCCCCACCCTAGTCCTCGTCACACATACCTTTCCATGAACCCTATATCAACATGATTATTTGGAACTTACAGTGAGAATTGCGATGAGCGCCCCCTGGAATAGTCCTACAAGAACATCGCTCCAGTGGTGTTTATAATCGGACACGCGGGTGTAACCTACATACACGGCAAAAGCCACCAGGAAGAACTGGATTGTGGGCCTCAGAAGACGAGCCCATTTTGCATTCAGTCTTGCCTGGACATAGAACTAAGGGGAGAAAGAAAGGAGGGAGAAATTAGGCTGTTAATACAGGAATATTATGCAACATGGTAAGAGAATAGCACCAGGTGTACGTATGTAATTTAATGAAGAAAAAGTGGCTAGCAAGATAAAGATTAAAAAGTGGCTAGCAAGCAGCGTTTCAATTCTAAGTCCCTGACAATATTACTGCTGGAATAAAAATGACCTTTTATTGACATCATCCCCTTTTCGAAAAGGCATACTACAAGTGAATCTAATAATAATTAAAAAAAAATACCCACTCTTTCCCTATACTGGGATCCTTCAGAGGGATATGCAGAGATGCAGGTGGTACATACAGCCAGGAACAGCACAAGTTAGGTGTATTTCCCCCAGTTTCTGGTTCAGAAATAATTGCATATATCCTATCCTAACCTACTTCCTCTTTACTTCACTATGACTAGGTGATTCAAGTTTATGAACACCCAAATAGGAATGTGCCACAGTGTTCGGCTAATGGACTACTCATCTAACAACTGACTACTTGATTAGTCGGGTCAACTAATTAACAATATTTTTAATGGTGGTGTTAATGGGAGATGCGATTCTCAAAATTAATTGAGAGGTACAACTTCTTGGAGTTTTTTTTTTTGTGTGATTATAGCTTCTGTGCTTAAAAGTGAATAATTGCAATACTGCAAGAAGTTTACTTTATTTATGCTTGAATCTTTGTCCATTTATGCAATGCAGCTTTTCAGCTGTCAAAGCACCACATCAACAATACATTTCAAGACGATCACTGTCAGAGGTTAAATTCTCTGCTATCAGTAATGCTCCCATATTTGTAATGTACTTTGGAGAGATAAAAGTCTTTTGCTAATTCTGACACTGCTTGAATAAATTGTTGCTGTAAAAAAGGTTTAAACTGCTTAATATGGTGAATTAGATGTGTATCCGCATAGTTATCTTGCAGTTAACAGCTAATGCCTCGAGACTCCCAAGTGCTCTTGTTAAATTGAATCGTGTCAGTATTGGAGCCTTCTTATTTTTTTCTTCTCTGATAGTTTTGGCAGTAAGATGTTTCAGTTATTCAGCCTACATTTTTGTTGGATATCCATTAGTAACCATGTTGAAGTGCTGTGCTTAGCGTCCATGTGCTAACTCTGAAATGTGTCTGATCGGGATCACATGACATAAAGGAGACTAATTATACATCATTACCCTTAACAGTCGGTACTAGTCAAACAACTGACAGACTAGTCGATTATAAATTGGTCGTTTTGCAAATCCCTACACCTAATAGGCATCATTGACAAATAGCCTAAATGTGGGTGGTCTTGTATGAATGAAATTGGGTTTCTGGCATCAGAAGTGAACTTTTAGAAAGTGTTTTCTTTGCAACATTTAAGTAAATGCTCTTTATGGACTGGGGGGAAGTTAGTAATTCTACATAAACTGCAATTTCAAAATGTTAGGAAAATTGGATACCTCGTGATGAGGCATCTTTAAAAAAATAAGAGGGCTTGTGACTGCTGTAGCACTCACCGCTAAGAACAACATGCAGTACATCCCAAAGGAGGAGTGTCCTGAGTAGAAGGACAACCTAGAACATACAAATCAGATGTAATTTAAAAGATTCAAAAGAACTCAGAAAACAAAGAAAGAACGAAAGACTTGCATTAACCGTTCTCATGATACATACCTGGCTTCAGTGACATCACGCGGGTCACCAGTGCAATTTACTGAGGCCATGTATCCTTTGCAGACTTTGGGAGCACACACTGCTAAGAAATGTGGGCGTGGTCGCCCAATGGTGTACTTGGCCAAGTCTGTCAGTGATTGGCTGACAGCTCCCCCAAATAGGAAGGTGCCCAGCACCTTATATATGGCAGACGCATACTGATTAAAGGTAGAGTTGGAGTAAATTATTTTACTGTACACCAGGTACGCCTCACCCAACGATATCTAAAGACAAACGGAAAAAAGGTACATTGTTTAGTGTTGTTATTCGTTTCTATAGATAAAAACAAAAATTAAAGTAAGTGTAAGGAACTATTGATTGATATGCAACACTATAACCTTAAACAATATAGACATTCATAAACATAACCGAAATTGTTATTCAAGCATATATTGGCAAATGTTGTGTTAAACATTACATAACATTTTTTTTTTCCATTGTGCTTAAATGTATGCTTGACATTTTTTATATAACTGGGCTGGTTTGAGTATTTCTGTAACTGCTGATCTCCTGGGATAGTCACACACAACAGTCTAGAATTTACAACGAATGTGCCAAAAACAAAAAATATCCAGTGAGCAGCAGTTCTGAATATAGAAATGCCTTGCTGATGAGAGAGGTCAACAGAGAATAGCCAGACTGGTTCGAACTGACAAAGTCTATGGTAACTCAGATAACCGCTGTGTACAATTGTGAAATGCTATTCTGAGATGCGGGTTGATGCTGTTTTGGTGGCACGAGGGGGGCTTGCAAAATATAAGGCAGGTGGTTTTAATGTTGTGGCTGATTGGAGTAAATGTATGCATATAATAAAAGACACAGATGTTTGATGAATGATTAAATTCACTAATAAATAAGTAATTGTTTAATAGATGTCCGCTCACAGGCATGCAACTTTTTATAACAGTTGCTTTGCAATGACTTAGAGCATGATTCATCGAAAATTTTAGAGCCACAACAGTTTAATGGAAATGATTAGGTTATCCTAAAAAATGCAACATGATGCCAAATAAGCCCATGGGCACATAACCCTCAGTATCCAGCTTTGTTGTTTTTAGCATAATTAAACTATCTGCTGTCCAGAGTCATGAACGAACACATTGTTTTGGTCAGTGCGTGACTCTGGAGATGAGATCATGATGGATAATGGGGGAATGGATAGAGAGATGATTTAAATAGAGACTCACAATGATGACCGTGAAGGTGATGGTGACTACAGCCAATGTTACATGTGTGATGGTGTCTGGTTTTATTGGGTAACCAATGCTCTCATCCTGGCAGTAGATGCCTCGCTCATACGGCTGGGACGCAATATTCATGATCACAAAAGGGAGAGAAGCTACAGGAAAGAGGAAGTGAAGACAAAAAAGTAAATAAAAGTTATATCTGACTCCTAAATGATGAGGTAATGGTACATGTGAGGAATACCAGGGTTAATCTCATGAAACCTGTCAAGAATATATTACAATTACTATACATTTCAACCAAAAATAGAAAGAATAATAATTGCGATCTAGAGCTTGCAAAGACATCATCGGTAGCAGTTCACTTCTGCGATTTAGTATGGTTGCGTTCATATCGGCAGCGAACCAAACCAGATGTATTGGGTGCACACCCGAGTTCAGAAAACAGTGTTCACATCATCCAAAAGAATCAAACATTTACATCATTTGAACCCGGATGCCCACCAAAAGTGCTAGTGAAAGCTCCCTTAGGCATCACAGAAGTTTCCATGAAATCCAGGCACGATTTGTTAGAAAACGTTTTTATTTTTTCCTTTTCAATTGGCCGACCAACAGCAACTTTAATCTGAATCCTGCCATGGAAGTAGTAAGTATTTATAGAACCTCTTTAATCCAACAGCAATGAGGAAGTAACCTGGCCACACAGTCTTAACTCGAAACTCATTGTGAGCCATAACATCACCATACACACCCATAGCCCAGACATCCTCACCACAACACATTGGTAGATGGACTGATGAGGCTAAAAACGCACGTCTGAATGTAGCCACAGTTTGATCCTTTAATAAATGGAAAATGTCCATGGGACATTCGAAAAATCACTCTGCAACCATGTGATCTTTTTACAGCGAGGAAAAGGTTAAGAGCATTTCTACTTCCTGTAATTCCACTTTTTGCTGATAAGGTGGCCGGTGTTCTAATAAATTTGCATTTCTTTCCTGTTGAACACATTTCTCCAGCACAGTTCTTGGATGGAATCTGTAGCCTTCTTGTGGATATTTTATGTACATTGTTATAGTAAGGGACCTCCTCTTTTCCAAATGTATCTCTGTGACAACTTAAGGCCTTGTGGGTGCTACAAGAGGCTAAGATGCTACACCGGCAAACCCAAGAAACACATGCAGTGTGTTGGTACAAGCCAAAATGTTAAACATGCTTTGGGCTCTTCTGGGAAACTAAAGAGGCTAAATGAAAAATATGGATGCCCAGCATCCCACTAAGGTCCAGAATTGCTCAATTGCCATTTAGTTATACCAATGTGATATTACAATGTACATGAGGACACAGCTTTGGGCTCATCAGGAGAGTTTTCATGTTTGCATGCAGATTATTCTTCAATATTATTTTACAAGGATTAATGAAATGTACAAACAACAAACTCATTCATATATTTATATATATCTGCATACGTTGGCGGTGAAAAGTGGAAAAATTTACAGATTTTGCAGTTTCAGAAGGAAATTGATACTTTAATCCACCAAAGTGGCATTCAACTGATCACAAAGTATAGTCAGGACATTACTAATGTAAAAAACAACTATTTGAAAAATGTCATTTTTGATCAAATCTAGACAGTCCCCATTTCCAGCAGCCATCACTCCAACACCTTATCCTTGAGTAATCATGATAAATTGCTCATTTGGTACTAGAAAATCACATAGCTGAAAGTTATTTGGTTCGTTAAATGAAGCTTAACATTGTCTTTGTTTTTGAGTTGCCACAGTATACAACAGATTGGCATGTCTTAAGGTCAATATTAGGTCAGAAATGGCATAAAAAGAAACAGTTTTCTCTAGAAACTCATCAGTCAATCATTGTTTTGAGGAATGAAACTGAAGATTACATACAAAGGTGTACACTACAGTCTTCAAAAGACAAAGCACAATTGGCTCTAACAAGGACAGAAAGAGATGTGGAAGACCAGATGTGCAACTAAACAAGAGGATAAGTACATCAGAGTCTCTAGTTTGAGAAATAGACGCCTCACATGTTCTCTGCTGACAGCTTCATTGAATTCTACCCGCTCAACACCAGTTTCATGTTCAACAGTAAAGAGAAGACTCAGGGGTGCCTTATGGGAAGAAGTGCAAAGAAAAAGCCACTTTTGAAACAGAAAAACAAAAAGAAAATGTTAGCTTGGTAAAGAGTGTTATGGATCTTAATGCCATTGAGCTTTTGTGGGATCAGTTAGATTGTAATGTGTGTGAGAAGTGCCTGACAAGACAATCACATCTATGGCAAGTGCTACAGGAAGTGTGGGGTGAAATGTCATCTGGACCATCTGACAGCTGGAATGTCAAGAATCTGCAAAGCTGTCATTGCTGCATGTCAAGTCAAGTCGATTTTATTCGTATGGCGCCTTTCACAACACACATCGTTTCAAAGCAGCTTTACAGAAGATCAGGCATTAACAGACGATAAAACTGTCATGTCTATAATGTCGAC
This sequence comes from Moxostoma hubbsi, assembly GCA_032164185.1. Taxonomy (NCBI): domain Eukaryota; kingdom Metazoa; phylum Chordata; class Actinopteri; order Cypriniformes; family Catostomidae; genus Moxostoma; species Moxostoma hubbsi. Next base: position 12,515,715 of record JAVLUX010000048.1, read on the forward strand.
AAATCATCACTGTGTAATTTAATAAAATACGATTGTTAATCGAAAATGAACTGACTTCAACTGTCTAATAAACCATGGTAATGAGTTCCAACGTTATGTAGCGAATAGTCCAGCGGGCTAATTGATGAATGAAGACATACAGTTATGTGAAGTAAGATTATATAACTTAATTATTATTATTATTTTGTTGTTTAGAGGCAAAATTTATTTATTGGATTGAATCATTGTTCCATGCAGATGAACAGCATCGGTAACAAGTTAACCTTGATGCTGATGCAACTATAAATGTATTCAAATTTATTTAATTGGGGCCTGGGTAGCTCCACAAACAAAGATACTGACTAGCACACCTGGAGTTGCAAGATGCCAAGTGACCCCTGTCAGGCTTCCAAAGCAACCAATTGGCCTTGTTGCCTGGGTGGGTAGAGTCACAGGGGGTAACCTCCTTGTGGTCACTATAATGTGGTTCTCGCTCTGGGTGGGGCACATGGTGAGTTGTGCATGGATGCCGCGGAGAATAGCGTGAGCCTCCACATGCGCTACACCTCCACGGTAACATGCTCAACAAGCCATGTAATAAGATGTGAGGATTGACAGTCTCAGACATGGAAGCAACTGAGATTCATCCTCCGGCACCCGGATTGAGGCGAGTCACTATGCCACCACAAGGACTTAGAGCATTGTGAATTGGGCATGCCAAAGTGGGGAGAAAATGGGAGACATTTTTTTTCCATTTTAATTTAAAAGTTAACCACTTTTTACACCACAGATTTATAACTTTGCATCAACTTTTGCAGAGAGAAGCTGAAATGCAATCACACAAAAACAATATTACTTATACTCATAACAAACCTCAAGTCATGTTGAGTTTCAATGTATTCTGAGACACTGAGCTTTATGTTGTCATGAAGGAGACAAAGAGTAATAGAGTCATAGAGGACCTTAAAGACATCTAAAGAAGCCCTTTATATTTCAAATAAAAGAACAATAGTGTTTGACTTGACAGTGTACTTCTATACATTGTGGTCTGGACAAATCATACATTGATAACTTTGAAGCAGACATCCACAATGGTACACTGTCTAAATCCATAGTTCTCAAGTAACCTTGCCGTATAAACAGTAATTATTGAGCTTTATATTATTTTCACCACTTTGGCTGCGAGACACAGGATCAACATTATGAATTTTGGCAACGGTAGAAGAAAGAGGTATCGCACATGTGAAATCCTTTATGGATGTCACTGTACAAGAGGGGGGGATCTCTAATTATCTCTGGCCACACACATGACCAATAACAACTATGCTGGTAACCGGCTATAACTAGTTAATTTTGTTCCGATTATGTTTTCATGAAGCCAATGGGTGTATCACAGTATATTCTTGGAACTACACCACTTCATATTGCCCAAAAAAGGAAACCTGTGCTTTGATCCTGAAGGAAAATGCTGCAGCACAGATTTCTTTGCCTAATTGCCTGTTGTGGATGTTGCATTCTGTGAATGAAGCTCTTTTTAACAACTATGTATAATTACAACACATGCACGCAAGGCTAATCCAGAAAAAAAGAAAACATTATTAAAGTTAAAAATTTGTTTCCAAGTCTTCACTGAATTATTGTTAGAGATGATGCATTAATACAGATTTGATGTGGCTGGGTTTTGGCTGAGAAGCAGATCTGTAAATAAAACTATACTTCACCGTTAATTAACTGTATGCTTGTTTTGATTTCTATGCTGAAAATAAGACATGATCTTTGGCTTATTTTTGCTTATTTTGGTTGTAAGGTGGGGTGCCAATGTGTTTGCATTCAAAGGCAAAGAGCAAATGTATGATCTTTGAGAAAATCAACATATGAACTTTCTCACAATTAGCAACTCTTCCTGAGGCACCGCACCCCACTGAGCGAAGATTGTAAATTCACACCTCATTGTTGTCTGTCCCATTCTCTGCCCTCTCCTCCTCATCCATTCCCCCTCAGCTCAGAATCACCTCAAACTCACCTAAGATCTGTATGTAACAAAAGACCATATCTGATGTATACAAATAATGTAACTAGTACATGTTTGGTATCATTTAAAGTGTCTCAGTGCGCGTGGTAAACTGGTCTCATTCTCCCAGCCATAATGAAAAGCAAAAAGAAGTTATAAAATATGAGAAATGTGGTGTGCCCCTTAAAGGTGTGCCCTCCCCCAGATCCTCCATACAAACTACCTCTCTCACACCCTGTATGTAAATCTACAGGAATCAACAACCCCTCAATAGGGGACCAAAATCTAATTATAATGACAGACACCACCATTTGGTAAGCATATTGAATTATTTGGGTATTTAAGGAGATTGTTTGCACATCATTCGCGGTTCTCTGTAGTCAGACGATCCCACACAGTTACTGATAATTGCAATTGGAATTTTGATAAAATGTCTAAATTTGACTTATCACTGTCTAATTGGAATCGATGAACTTATTATGTTACCTGGTCAATAAATTGTAAACATTTGATTTTATTCTGAATGACTCTGAAATTGTTTTTCCCAAACAGATTAAACGATTCGTATGTTACCGCAAGTCTGCGTCAGATTAGTGACGACTAATATTTGGCATCAATTCAAGTGTACTTGGTTTGCAAAGACAAAAAGGGAATTTCCGTTTAGAACAGCAAATGCTGCTTGACCAATCTAAATTCGGGTGTGTCTTACCTTTACCTTACCTTTAATTTGATGTTTCTCCAGATAAGTGTATGTGGGAAACCACGCATGGCCAATCCAAAGCTATTACAAAAGAAGTTATGTTGGTCAACTTACATCTGTAATAGTGGCCGTGACCTCTACTGAAGAAAACGTTAAGTTAAATTCAAGTGTATTCAATTCCATGGGGGCAAAACTGAAGTATCTTTGATTGTGGACGTCAAAGCGACAAAGTTTCCTAATCTGAATGGGTAAAATATAATCAAAGGAGTTAAAAAGAATCATCAAACATTCGCTCACTTTTAATGATGCTCAGATATCATTAAAACCTTGTTCATTTTTGGAGTCAGATGAAATAACGAGGTAATACATAAGAGAAAATGTATTTCATTTCATCTTGTTGTGTTGCGTAATAAGAAAGACAGTAATGCGCAGAGACCTTCACCCGTATTATTGGAGACTGCCATTGGACCGATAAACGGGCTTACATGGTCAAGCAAATGGCTTATTTTAGGCTTGATTTTCCAGACCAGGTTGCTTGTTTCTCTTGCGAGATCTGGCATCACTGCAACTGATATTTCACCCAACCATCAGTATTGTCAATTTAAAAAGAACAAACATAATTTTGTTCTAACCGGTTACCATTTGGAAAGTGGGCTGCGGAACTTCTGATCCGGAAAACATTTCGTTTTTAGTCCCTGTACCAAACAACAACATTTCTCAATCAATGAAGCATGGATGTATATATCAGGGTACATGGCAGTGAACCTAACTGACTGACTTCTATGAACTCTGTGTAAATCTTTTAAGGCTATAACAGTTATGACTCATCTGCAGAAATGGCCTCCGAGGCAAACATCTGACATGGTGCGTGCTGCGAGGCGATCATCTGTGTTCCACGAATGCTACCGGGTCCTTGAATAACATATAATGTGTAGGGAAGCCGATGGAGCTGGTGGAGTAGGGTAAGATGGTGCCCCTGTAGGGTGTTGGTGCCCTACGCAGACTGCGTAATGTATGTATAGGGAGCGGTGGTACTGTACATGGCCCTTCGCAAACTACCTCTCTAAACTAACAAGCTCACTCACTCATTAACATTAACTCTGGCGACTCAAGCCTCAAGCAGACATGATCCATCTGCAGAAATGTTTTAGGTACATGGTACATGACCTTTGGCAAACTAGCTCACAAACTAACTAGCTCACTTACTATCTACAGTCAATTCTATTAACTGTGGTTACTCAGTCCTGAAGCCTAAAAAAAATCATCATCACTCTTGCGGACTGTTTTGTAAAATCTCCGTTATTGTCTAATTTTAACCATCATACTTCATTTCAGTTCTAAGACTACATTAAGGGGCATGTAAAATCCATAACATAATGGTAAATACACAATAGTGGATATATGGTAGACTGCACTAAAAAAATATTTTAAACAACCTCATTGTGAAAACGTGACCCAATCTACAATTTTGCAAAACTTGTTATATGTGTCTCCAGGTACATTTCCCTGCAGTTCCAAGGTGAAATTAACAGTAGAGTCGCTACTACAACTGTGTGTTTTATTCACTTTCACTCAAATTATGACATTAATGGCTGATAATGACTTTATAAATACTTATTTTTCTCTCTATAACTCAGAACCTTCTATTTTAGGATACCGACAAACTTTTACTCTAACTCATCTTTTGAAAAACTATGCATTGTTGTTTTTCATCACGCTTGGATTACAGACCCACCTACATATGCTTTACATATTTAAACCTATTCCAAACTGATAAGCTTCTGAAGTAGCTCACCACATAGAGCGTTGGAATTGGAGTTGTAGGAAAGTGGGTCAAGACCAGTCATGAACTCAAACTGATATGTGAAATGACAGAGTCATACAAGCAAAGCAAATTGAAGTGGTTGCTCCAGAATTATTATTATTTATTTTTTTTGCTTCTGCATTCTAAAACACAATTGGTTAAGTTTAGGCGTTGTTAAGTTGATAAGGTAAGGATGTCTTTTTTTAAATTTCATTATATTTTAAAACACTATTTGTTAGGTTCAGGCTAAAGTTTTAGGTTAAGGAGGTATGTTTTAATCATTACAAAATCCATCTAAAATTCACCTTAAAACCTTATTTGATTTTGGCTCCCCCTGCTGGACATTTCACTGGAAACCAGCAGCCAAACGTGTAATACAGCATGTAAATTTTGGATTGCAAAAATGTTGTCACGGTCAGGTAAATTTCATGTGACCAGGCTGATTTTAAAACTGCCAGATTAGTGCGGCTTTAAAGTGCATTTACATGGACAAGACTTCACGGATCTTCTTCAGTATGTCTGATATCAGCATGTGGTGACACAGATAAGAAGCAAGCACATCTGAAGCACAATTATAAAGGTACTCCACTATAACTCAGAATTCTGCTTATGTTAATTGTACTTAGATTAATTCCAAGTATAACTGGCAGAAATGGTGCAAATATTTTTTTAAGCACTTTTTATTCACTATATTATCATGCATTAACTAGGTACATGGTCTTTCAAAAACTAGCTCACTGTCTGTCTAGCTCACCAACCAAACAACTTCTATCAACTTGAGCCCTCAAGGCTCAAAAAGATGTGAACCACCTGCTGAAAAATTTTCACTTAATGGTGAGCCCTTGTTTTCTTGCCATTAAGGAGTTTATTCTTTGAGAAAATTGCAAAAAGAACAAAACTCTCCCACAGGCAACACAGACCATGTTGTTAAAGACCCAAGAATATTGGCTACAGTTTTAGCACTCTGTTGAGATGCAGAAACATTGAGGATATGGAACGGAGTCTTTACAGACTTTACTGTATTTTTGCCATCTGAATACACTCCAAACAAATGAAAACAAATATCTAATAAAACATAAAACTGTGCCATAATTTTTTCCCTTTTCTTCTGCAGACTTTTCAGCTCATTACTATGAATCTAAAGACAAATGAGACTGCAAAAAGGCTTTTGCTTCTGAGACCACAAACATTTATATAGTTAATAGAAAGCCATTAATAATTCACTGCTAAGTTCGAATCCAGGGCGTCCTGAGTGACTCCAGTCAGGCTTCATATGCAACCAATTGGCCCGGTTGCTAGGGTGGGTAGAGTCTGCACCTCGTTTATTGAACACGGCGTGGTTATGTGCACAGTCTTTTCTTTTCACAATTCAAGTCGCATGAACAAATGTTACTGCTATTGTTGTTGCTAACTTTAAAACTAGTGGGTTGATGTCCTGTGTCGCAAATCCAGTGACACCGGTAGTGACGATTCTCTCTGACCAATCAGTGATCTGCAGGGTTTTGAAATCACATTTAGTATCGGCTTGGCTTGGCTCACTTGGAACCTCGACTGAGGTGGTACCTAAAAAAGTACCAGGTACTATCCACAGTGGAAAACCCCCCAAAATCGAGCAGAGTTGAGTCGAGTTGCGCTGTATCATGGAGGGGAAAAGCCCCATAACCTCCAATGACAAGGAGCTTCAAACAGCTTGAGTTCAAAGATTAAGTTGGTAGGTGTGAGCATTTTTAGTCATTTAATTGCACAACCAAACGGGACTATAGGGAGAGATGCAGAGCATCAGAAGCGAGACATAATTTAAAGGTTAAGGGAGTAATTTTATCAATGTTGAAACAAGTTCTCCTATCCTAGGTCATTATGTAGAGCCATTTGTAGGTTGATTCCCCTGAAAAGTGTGAACACTGTGTCTCTGTTGACCTTTTTTTCAAAAAGCCTGACATAGAAACATTGGCTCAACCAATGTGATGAGATTGAGACTTGTGTCTCTGCAGAACAAAAATGGGTGTTTTCCCAATCAGTGGGCGTTTTCAAACTGGGTTAGGCGTTTTTCAAGCACTTTACATGATTTGCCTACTATGCTGAGATTCCTTACTTTCACTGGATAGTTCAGAAATGCCCATCCTGGTTTGAAAATGCCCACTGATTACTACATTGAGATTAACTGCTTCATTGGATAGTTGAAAAATGCCATCCCAGTTTGAAAACGCCCACAGATTGGGAAACACCCATCAGTGTTCCGCAGAGACCTATACTTCATGAGTTCGGGACGGGAGTATTCAGGAAACTTGATTAAAAACATTATTTTTGCAATGCCGTTTGGTGACGCTAGTGGCACAGAAATTTCACAAGTTCATTGGGTAATCTAATACTGGAGCACATTAAGGTAAACAGATTTGGCGTGCTGTCCATAAAGGAGGGGTTCGAGCACAGGACTGGATTTAAGCTCTGAGATACCACCCCCCCCCCCCCCCCCCCTCCCCCTCCCCAACTGATTATAGACTAAAGCAAGAAATTAAAAGAATATTTTGATATAATAATTGGTATAAGATTTATGAAATATAAAGGTGGAGTTGGAGGGATGCTGGAAGTGTCGTCACTGGTGCGAGAGAATAAGCCGCTTCTATACAGTATCTTTGGGAAATAATTGGCAGGCCTAGATGGACAAGCTCATCCCATATTTAAATTTGGAACTTTACTTAATTTAATAAATCACAATTCAAACCCAACACAATATTGTGGCAGCTCTTTAGGGAAACGACCCTCGTCTCAGTTACCCTTAATTCCCTGAAACAATTTAGCTCAATTTGAAAGTACAGGAAGAGAAATTTCCTGTAAAAGATTAAGGGACCGTGTTTTGTATGGCTCTTTTTACGAGTCAGTGGACTGTGTCTAAATTCATGCTATATGTGTACTGTGACTGTCAAGAGACTATCCGCCAATGAACTCCTATTGGAGAAAACCAAATGTAAAGTCACTGTAGCACAAGAAAACATCTACAAAGTAGCATGGTGACTAAACTATTGCTATGTTCGTAATAGCATACATCACAATGCTCTCACCATTTCTGCTGTATACAGTATGTATTTGCACAGTATGCACATTTTTTGTATTCATAGAATAGTTACTTTGATAACCTACTACATTTGCTAAAATCAGCAGTATGCATAATAGCCAATGAAATGTTTCAGTGAAGACTTGACTCATGACAGCTAGCCACTCCCATTGTCTTCATTCATTCTTCATTCACTTTTTCCTCTGTGTTTGGCAAATCCTCCCCCTCCATCACAAACACTATAAATACAGAGGACAGTGTTGAGCACTAACATATTTAGTTTCAATTGATTTACAGTTACGTATGCAGAATAACTGGATGGCAATCTGAGGTAACGTTCAGAGTTTGAAACAGACACGTTTTCCCTATGGAGGAAAAGCCGCTGGAGTGAAACCAGAGCCATTACTAGACAAATCCAGCAGCTTAATTCAATATACCTATGTGGAGAATATCTGCAAGGTTCATTGTGCATGATGTCAACTGAGTTCAAAGAGTCCGTCTTTTCTATACAATGACAGATTATAGTGGCTAAATGGGTCCAAATATGACACAAAAACATCATGAAAGAAGCAGAATGTCAGTCCATATGATCCAAGTCTTCTAAAGCTTTGTGAGGGGAACAGACTGACATTTAAGTCAATGTACACAATCTTCCCCTCTAGTAGAGTTTTAAACGAAGAACCACTGTGACTGGATTATTGAGTCAGTAGTTGAACTAGAGAACTGGATCATTCCAATCTGGACAAGACAAGAGCTGATACTTTTCAAAGTTGATTTGGTTCACAACTTTTTCAGCCAACAAGTTTGCAATGACATGAGGGTAAATAGTAAATGATTAAGAAAAAAAAATCATAAATGTTTTATTTTGGGGGAAAACTAAATTTTTTTTAAAATCCTTTTTTCTCCCCAATTCTGGAATGCCCAATTCCCACTGCTTACTATGTCCTTGTGGTGGCATGGTTACTTCCCTCAATCCGGGAGGTTGCCTCGGCTTCTGAGACAGTCAGTCCACCCATCTTATCATGTGGCTCGCTGTGCATGATGCCGCGGAGACTCACAGCATGTGGATGCTTATGCTAGTCTCCACAATCCACACACAATTTACCACATGCCCCATTGAGAACGAGAACCACTAAATCGCAACCATGAGAATGTTACCCCGTGTGACTCTACCCTCCCTAGCAACCGGGCCAATTTGGTTGCTTAGGACACCTGGCTGGAGTCACTCGGCACACCCTGGATTCAAACTTGTGACTCCAGGGGTGGTAGTCAGCGTCAATACTCGCTGAGCTACCCAGGCCCCAAACATAAAAATTTTAAGTAGCTTGCAGTAGCTTTTCAAGTAACATACTACTTTAATCCATCTCTCTAGATTGCACATCCAGATTTACAGACAAGCAAATTGAGTTAACAATGTTTAACACTGTCATCCTAATCTTTGAGGTTTTGTGCCAGATAAATATTGATATAGTTGTACAAATAAATTATATAATTTTATGATTATTTATTTTAAATGTTGTAAAATATTGCCCCCATATATAGGGTAGTGAGCTACTTTTCCATAGTAGCTTGTAGTGAAGCCAACTAGCCTTTCAAAAGGGTGGCTTTACTAATTTAAATACTTTAAAGTATGAGTAGCTTGTGACTTAGGAAGCTTCCCCAACACTGGCATGAACATGGTGGTACAAGAATCTGAACATTTGGCTCAAACATTTCCATTTCAAGCATTTTCAACAACAGACTACCTAATGCAAACATTGAGGATTTCTTTATCTTGTTTTTGATTTTGACTACACCACAGCCTAAAAGGGTGTAGCCCGTTTCCTTAGTGCCAACTTTGACCTTCACCCTGAGAGTGGTTCACCACCTTTATTATCAAACATGCCCTCTGTTTTTATTGACAGCTTGTACTCACCATATTCTAACTTGTTTGTGGGCAAATCAGCAAATGTATTAATGTGTTAAGCTTTTAACACCAGACTTGTGCCACACTGGCTTCATTTCAAAACATCTGAAGCACAGTTCACATGCACTGCACCCATAACGCTTCAGTTCTGAGTTCCTACTCTGTAGATGAAAATGAGATGTTTCTTATTCTTTAAGGTTTTTGTAGGGGGCCCATCATAAGTGTTGCAAAAGTACAACCCTGTCTCCTCATAAGTGAGAGATTTGAGTGCGGTCTGTCTGCCAGTTGCCTGTGTTGGAGTTTGGCAAGGCCGTCTGACTCATTTGTAAGCTATGTGCTGAGCGTACAACCTCGACAGGAGGTGTCTGGAAGCTTATTTCAAGCAGGAACGCACTCCCTCCTCCTTTTTTCTTTTAACACGTGTCCCAGCCCTCTACCTCCCCACGCTAATACTAGTGCATGATTCACATTTTTAGAAGTTATGAATATTTTAACATTGTGTGGGTAACATGGTTACTAGCTGTCTGCAAGTAAATTGTGAGCAAATTTTTTTCTTTCGTAAAAATATTTGTTTTGGTGATGAATGGTAACAGCATCATTATCTTAATAGTCTCACGATGAGACCGATTTGTGAACAATTTTGTTGATGTTGCTGTTGCCATTGAATGCAGTTCGACCCCATGCTGCCGAATTACTGACAAGCACTATCTCCCATTATTACACGGCTCTCTGGAATACTCTATTCTAATTGATCAATGGCGCCATCTTGTGGTCTGATATTTCTTTGTAACAACCGCACATCCATATATTGCTCAGATTGCTCATCCAGGTATTGTGAGACATCTTTCCTGCTTCTCGGATCACTGTGCGATCACTTCTACAAGTAAGCAAACTAAATAATTTCAACTCAAACTCAAAAATTCACAATGAGCAGTCAGACATTCATTAATTACAAAATAATGACCAACAGAACTCTTGACGTGGTGGATTTCAGCTGTTCATCAATTTTTTTCCTGGTCACATAATTACATATTTTCAACGCAAGTCAATATTTTATGTCTGTTTTTATTTATTTGGTAAATAGCTGCATAATAAGTGGGTAATGTACAGTCAGCCGGTTTTCATTGCAAAATAGGTGCACTTCAGTGTGATACAAGACCCCCTTCACTTCACGTCAGGATCCTGATGACTCTGTCGGGTTTATATTGCGTTATCCAAAATATTATCCCTGAGCATTATCCCTTACTTAACGTGTAGCTTAATTGGAAGGTTGCAATTCTGCTCTAACATTACATTAGGGTTGGGGTTAGCTGTAGGGGGTAGGGCTAATAAAATATAAATTCCTGTTAAATGTATTACATCATTTACAACAAAGAATTAAGGCTGTCAATCAAATGCGATTTTTAACTGAATTAATTACATGATATGCAGATTAATCAAATTAATCGCATTCATCATTAATAGCTGAGATAGGCCCCCAAATAAATATAATTTGCATGAATAATGTCTAATTACTCATATTTATAAATCATATATGTAGGACCTATAATAAATGAAATTCAGGTTGAAATAAATTGCATTATTGTGGCAGATGAATAAAGCATTGATTTGACAATACAAAAAGTGGCTTAAGAACTCAAGATATTGTTTGTTTTATTCTCATATCATTGAACATGCCTACAGTTGACAGCAATCTGTTTAGCATTGTGTCCATTTCTCACAGTACACGTTCTGCTATATGTACATATGCCTGCCTCAGATGGATGCATTTGGAGCGTTTCACTGGTATTCGGCATCATAAATAGCACATTTTTAGGATGCTGTGTCAAGTTAAATGTTATGGGAACTTTGAAAACTGTGTCTCAAGATTACTGTATTCTGTTGTGCTTTGTCCACCTGTTGTGCTTCCTCCTAAGTGAGCGGTTCTCATTTTGTGGCTGTGCTGCTTGTGAGGTTTGTTGAGTTGTGCTGCCACCTTTTGATGCGGCTCATAAAAACAGATGTACTTCAGGCTTGAACTGCTCATTTGGAAGGAAAATATTTACATTTATTATGGAATCTGTATAATTAAATCGCACTTAATGCGTTAAATCGACAGCCATACTAAAAATACAATTGCATTTGGTGCCACTCTCTGACGGTTTCGGTTTCAGCCACTGGGGGCAGTGATGCCAATTCACATTTTAGTTTTTCCAAATGCTGTTACATTTTGGACTTGGTAGAGCGCTCTAGCCTTTTAAAGTATACACTTTTGAATGTGTTAGTGTTTTTGCCATTGTTAAGGCCATTGTGCCAACTAAAACCCCTTATCCGTGGTTAAATTGTCATAACACACAGCCTTGTGTTGCTTATTGATTTAACTTCATTTCAGTATAACTGTATGTGAATTATTATGTTAGTTAGGGGAAAAAAGAGCTTGATTAAAAACAATGACTTTTGAAATCTCATGAAGATGAGGGTAGCTGAACTGATTGATATACAGCCCGGGAGGCACCCATGTGAATGTCTGACTAGTTAGAGAGACCAGAGGTACAAGGGCCTGGAATGTCCTTACTTGGCTTTATATAAAACACAAGCTTCAATAGATCTCACCAATTTTACTTTCCCTGATATTGCAGCTTTGTCTTGTAGCCGAATCTACTTATGTTTGTCCATACGTTACTGTCTACGCAAAGGTGCGTAAAATCTTGAAAAATGTATACTCTACCAGAATACATGGAGCCATAAAATACAAACTGTTAGCTTGTGAGCTAAACTAACAGCCAGACTGTGTTTGCATTGAGGGAAAGTTTACTTAGACAGAGGAAAAGAGAGGAGAGGGTGGGAGCCTGGATTGAATGTCAAATTCAGGGCCGGGGAAAGGATATTACTGCCCAGAAACACTTACGGAATTTCTCCAGTAGCTGAACACAACTGGATTTCTGAACTTTCTGTTGTTATTAAAGCAATGTGAGAGGCTGATATTTATTTGACAATGACTGAATAGCTCAACATGTGATTGAGCGTTTCTGGTGTTACCTCAAGGCCAAGTCTTAAACTCCCAAGACTTTGAACTTTCTTTAATTTCCTTGTAGACAAATCAGAAAGCCTATTACTCACAAATACCATATGTGATAATGTCACATCATTTGCCGATGTCAATCATTTAAATATACCAAATATAGGCTGATTTATCAGAGCTCACATGGACCCCAACAACACTTACAGCTTTGGCCACTGGGGCAGTGTTTCCAATTTCAGTAAGCACAAACCTATTTTAGATAACACTGTTTCATTCTGGAGAATGTCCATTTAGCTCAGGCCTGCATCCAGGGGTCAAACTAGAAATCAATATTTTCCCTATCTTTGATAGGAAACATCTGAAAATGTCCTATACATTACCAATTGATGCCCACAAGTTATGTCACCATTGATGGATAAACATTTGTTTACTAGACAAGACAAAATTGTCATCATCCACAACATGGCACTTCAAAACAGCCATTGCATCCAGATGAAAAGTTGCACAACAATAAAAGCGTTATCTGCGAAGGTGGCTTTGCCTACAGCATGTTCTACACACCAAAAAACGTTGGGTTATTTATTTTACCCAATAGCTGGGTTAAACATATTGGGTCGTTCTGTTGTGTTATTCCTAACGTTAATTGGGTTGTTTCTATAGTAACGCATCCAGTTGGGTTAAAACTGGTCTCGCGAGGACATTTTAAATGTCAACGGTCGACCAGTGCCACTGCCAACAGAAGATACAGATTTAAGTTAATAATATCCCGTTATATGAACGCTTTGCGTTTTCTTTATCAACATACAATAATAACTGATTAATTAAATAATTTCCCCTAAATTTTGGGTCTGCTGTTTTGCTACTCACTTCACCGACATAACACTTGCTATAAAGCCAGCCTATTTTAAACCGTGGCGTATAAACTATTATTTGGGATGCTCCCCCTCATTTTCTGTGTTCGTCCCGACACTTTGTTTTGGAAATCATAAATAATATTTCATATATTTGGCCGACGCGCGAAGAAATTGTGAGACGCCTCGCCTTTAAGACTCATTATCCGGTGTTGCAGACACGGCAGTTTTTCATCAACTGAAAGAAAAGTATATTGTCGTTTTTACAGTGTAACATTAAAATACTTAGAAATAAGCAGAAATATGAAACATTTTATCTAGACAGTTATATCTGCAAGGCACTAAATTATATAACGCACAAATTGGACTCAACGAGATATTACGCCAGGGATCGGCAACCTTTTTGACATGGAGTGACATTTTTATTTTCCTAGTCAATGGCTGTGCCGATGAAGGATTAATAGTGGTGTATTCCTTATTACATGACGTGTTGTTCTGAGAGAAAAAATAAACTAATGAAACACCCGCGATTAATCGAAAGAGAAGTGCTGCTGGCTCGTGATGCTCGAAACGCTTGCGCGCGCAGCGCCAGTCTCATCACAAATTAATAGTGTTTTAGCTTCCCATTCAGATGATGAAAACACGCTGCGTAATCATGCGGAAGGATTACATCAAGATGTAGATTGGAATGCAGGTCCGGAATTTATATAAATATAGTCTACTCCTCTCTACCGCTTCTGGCATGCCAATGATTACCCCTCCGCGTGCCAATGCTGGCACACGTGCCATAGGTTGCCGACCCCTGTATTACACAATAGCCAGCATCTACATGACATTGGGAAAGCCTTATCAGAAGCCACTTTTCAGATAGTTCTGAAAACCCTTGTTCATAACCCTGAATTCACAAGGGTTATGACTTTTTTCACGTTGTGACATTTATCAATTTTATTGTGACTTTTTAATGCCAAAAAGCAGCAACATTTTGATGGTGTTCTTTTACCATTGCAGGAAGTTGTTAATTCACTTTATATGAACTATATTTTTTAAATAGGATGTGATGGATTCATATGTGAGAGAAACACTTCAGAAGTGGAACCATGAAACATTAATTTCTAAAAAAAAAAAAAAAAAAAAAAGCCCCAGGCCATGTCACCACCACGCCAGAGTCAGCTCCAGGCCATGTCACAGCCACCCCTCGGTGTACTCCATACCATGTCACAGCCAAGCTTCAGTCTGCTCCATGTCATGTTTCAGTCGAACCCCAGACAGCTCCATGCCATGTCACAAGCAAACCTTTGCTCACCGGTCCAGGCCCACCTCCATTCCTACGACTCCACCTTGGCTCCGCCCCCCCAGGTCCCTATAGAACACTGGACTTGTGTCTGTGTTTATTCTGTTTTTGTTCATGTGTTGGGGCATTGGGAGCCGCCCCTTAGAGGAGGGGATATATCATGCTTATTCCTGTTTTTTGTGCCTTTTATTTTGAAAAGTTAGTCCTGTTCATGTGTTCAGGTCCTTCTTTTTGAAATGTGGTCACTTCCTTGTCTAGTCATGTGATTATCCTTTTGCAGCCATGTTTCATGTGTTTTTTCTCAATGGCTCCTTTATTTATTAGTCTTGTGTGGTTATTGGTTCATGTTTCATTGTCTTGTTATATTGTTTTCAGTCTTGTATTTTCATTGGTGGTCTTGTTAACTTGTTACCCATGTCAATGTATTTTAGCCGTCATGTTTGCCATTGTCCTTTGTGGAGTATTGTTAATGTAACTTTGTTTTAGTTTTGTTTTGTTTTAAGTCAAGCCAAGACAAGATTTAGTCAAGACATGTTTTGTTTGTGTCAAGTCTAGTTTAGTCACATTCATGTTTATGTTTCATGTTTCTAGATCTCACTTTTGTTTAATAAACTCCACTTGGGTTCGTCACTCCATCGTCATCGTCTTCATCCTTACCAGCAATGTTACACCATTTCCTACTTATTTATTACTTATTTATGGTGGTTCTTGTACATTGAAACATAATTGTAAGTAACTTAAAAAGGAAGTAAATTGATAACACAATTGCAACAATTTAATTAATGAAAATGTTTGCAACTTTTAATTTAATGGAAATAAAGCATTTTCAAGATATTTGTAACTTTCGCATTACAATTTATATACACAGCATTAATAATAATAATAATAATGTCAACAATAATAATAGTACCAATAATACTAGGATGGTTAAAGCAACATTTTGCCCCCCCCCCCCCCAAAAAAAAAATAAAAATAAATAAAACCCAACAAATTAATTATTTTATAACCCAATTGGGTAAAACTTGCTATCCAATGCATTGGGTTAAAATAACCCAACAATGGGTTGGTGCTATATCAACCCACCATTGGGCTATGTGTTGGGTCATTTTTAACCCAACTGATTTTAGTGAGTAGCCCTAATTAAACAATGTTCAAAGGTTTGAGATCAGACAGACACAACAGAGACTTTAAAGGGCAGGTGCAGTTGGAAGGTTACCTCTTCTCATCTAACGTCATAGCAGGGTTACCTCATTCCGTAAAACAACAGGCACAAATACAACGTTTCTAAATGAAGTAATGGTCAAGATGGTTTGCAATCACTTTAGCATGGAGGCATGTCCAATCTTTCCATAATGAGTTAATGACATGATGTTTACGGTCATTGAGTTGGTCTGCAAGAATAGGAGCAAAAACCACAAAGAAATGCAAGAAAAGGAACATTTCTGAGGCTGCCAAACACTGTGGGAAATACTGACAGGCTCGGATCTCATTTCCATAAACAAATATTCAGCTTCCTGAACATGTGCATGAATCCAGCAAAATAAGGGCGCGCAACAGGAACAGAAGCCAGGACGAATGCAATCTTTTCTCCTTTTCACATGAGTAAACACACAAACACACATGTAAATAAATGAACTAAACATGAAAACCTTCCAAGAACCACTACCATTACACAAACACTGAACATGAGAACAAATACGTTGATCCTGGCCACTGTCAACCATAGAATATGTATGTTTTATATATGACAATATGCAAGAAATGTACACGCAAAATGGTAAAATACAGTCTTGAAAATCAAAATATCTTCAGACATATTTGTGGAGAGAGCATGCCATTATTTATCGCAGTTTGGGGAAAAGCCAAAGCAGTTTTGTAAGATTGAGCCCTTACACAACACTGTATTAGTGATATTATCTTATATATTACAAAAAATACATATAAGCAAGAAATTTACATGCAAGCTCGTAAAATCCCCTTCAGACATACTTGTACAGAAAGCATGCAAAAATTATTAATTGCAGTTTGGTGAAAAGTCAAAGCAGTTTTGCAAGATTGTGGAGAAAACAAAACTGATTAAAATATCTAGACTAGGAGATAAAATTCTCTTTAAGTACTAATTCACCAACTCCTTGGTCTCTTTTTTGTAGTCGGGTTACTGACATGACATGTCAAGATGTTTCATAAAAGCATTTGTCTTAAGTTGGTTATTTATATCTTCATCTTTAGTGTGTCAATAGGAAATATAAATGTTAAACTCTCAAATGTTACTTTTGCAAATAGAAAAGATTAGAATAGAGGAACAGGGAGCCCTGCAACAGATGTCATGGCCCTCACAAACCCCCCCGCCCCCCCACTGAACATCGGGTCAGTCTGAGATTACATAAAGAGACAGAAGCAATTGTTTATAGGCAAAAGTGGTCAAACCAAATATTAATTTAGCTTTTTTATTTTTACTGGAAATTGTAATTACATTAAGTGACGTGAAAACGTCTGACAACATCCTCACTAAGATCATATTGTTTATATTAAATGCAAGAATATCTATATTTTAAATGGTTAAAAAGGTTACAAATACTTACATATACACTTTCCCTTATACCCTACATTCACATAAATTGTAACCTCAAATGTTTTAGTTAATGTCCTTTTGTCAACTACCCAGTTACATAAGATCACATTCAGGGACTGAAAAGTTCAATGCAACTCACCCCATCAGTACTGTGGTGGGATACGTTTAGAAATGCACTTTTATATTGTTATGAGAGTGTATTATAGCATATAATAACAATGCGCGCTTGCTTACCTACAGCAACACACAGCACGTCCACCAGGACGAACAGCCTCTTTTTCCTCAAATCCGTCATCATTTATTGAACTTAGACGCAAAGCTGGAAAGTTACTTCATTTATTTGACAGTGTCAACGATAATCCAGTTGGAAGCAAGCAAAACAAACTCAAGGCAACCAGTATTGCGAGTTCTTCCGCCTTCGCTTTTTCTACCTATGTATGTAAAGTTCAGCACATAAACAAGAGACATTTAGGACTTCGTATATCTACAACTTCAAAGAGTGACGGCATTCACTCTTAGCGCACATACTGCTGTCGTCTCCCCGGGTGAAGGCGGACTGGTTTTTATCCCTCCGGCTTGATATTTCGAGGACTCTTCCACTCCTTTCCTGAAAGCACGCCACAGTGTCCCGCTCGCCTTTCTTAACACCTCCACAGTCCACACCTTGAGCTGCTGACAGTGCGGGACGCGTCTGCGCAAACGCGTTGAGTGGCGAAACAACAGGGTGCACTTTGAACTGAAGGTCAGGACATTGAACCGTTAATGACTTCAACAGATTACAGTGGGACGGGACACGGGGTTTTACGGCTGTCATTCAATATTTTAGGATAAGATGATTTATTGCTACTTCATACGTCTCACATTATCTGGCGAATTCAATCTCTCAAATGTGACGATGTGAACTGAACTATTGAATGCAAAGGATATTATATATATATATATATATATTTATAATCCACGGCTAGGTGTGCCTTAAACAACTGACATGACTGCTCTGTTTTTCGCTCGTGACAGACATATGCAGTGTTTGGTGTGGTCATGGATTGGTTTATAATTGGGTTTTTAAATTTAGTAAGGATATTTTTTCTGTACACACCTTTGAGAGGATTATATTTATATGACAAAAAAAAAAAAAAAAAAATCACATGCTTTGACAGTTTTAAAATTTTAGGAAACACCTAAACAATTTTATTTTGAAGATGTGACAATTACAGCCCACTATATGATTAAAGGTTTAACATCTATTGTGAGAGCAAACAGACTTTCTTTCTTTCTTTCTTGCCATTAGTATGTAACAGCATCAAAACAAATTATTAATAAGAGTATTTACAAAAACACCATTTTTTTATATTATTATATATATTTTTATAGTTAAACATGTTTTTTTTTTTTTTTTTTTTTACTTTGCTACAGAATATATTTGCTAAATGAAGCCCTAGAATAAATAATGAATATGTCAATAAATAAACACGTTTAAGGTGTATTGCAGTACTAGGAATGAATTAAAGTACACATCTGACAGAACAAGACTGCTCTCTGCAGTTTCATAATTTTCTTTTTTTAAGAATGAAACATTTTAATGACCATTGTGAGAAAGAAAGACAGTCTATACCTTTAATCATATAGTGGGCTGTAATTATAATGTCTCCAAAGAAGTTTAGGTGTTTCCTTCAACTTTAAAACTGTCAAAGCATGTTATTTTCTGTCGTATGTAATCCTCTCAAAAGGGTGTACAGAAAAAACTATTCTTATAAAGTTAAAAACCCAATCATAAACCAATCCACGACCACACCAAATCTACACTCTGTCTGTCTGTGTCTGCTATAGGCAATTCAATACAATCAATAATACATATATAAATAAATAAACATGTTTAACGTGTATTGCAGTACTAGGAATGGATAAAAGTACACATATTTGACAGAATAAGACGTGAGAATAAGACTGCTCTCTGCAGTTAAATAATGTCCTTTTTTTTAAGAACGAAACAATTTCGTGACCATTGTGGGCAAATTAGATATTTAGCGTTACTAATAAATAAAATATAGTGACATAGACAAGATCCTAAAAGGTAAAAATGCTCTTGTAAAATGTCTAATGCAATGGACACAGCGCAGTGCTTAACTGTACCCGTTTGTCTGTTTTATAATGGGACCAGTTGCAGCTTTGACCCATAATATGACCTCAATAGCTCACATTAGTCCTCACACCCTCTGAGTCAACACAAACAATATAAGCAAAACAAACTCCATATCCACAACCTCAATTCTCCATGTTTGAGCTCTTTTACAATGTCCAGGCAAATGTTTTCATGAACTACTCTCAAACTCATCCATCTATCTATGATGAATACATGTTGTACATTCATTGACTGACATCTGTAAGGCTCTGAACTGAGGATGTAAACACACAAAAGGTAACCTAGAGGTGATAAGTCACATTTGTGTTTCATTGCATGAATGAGAACTGAATTATATACTATATACAGAATAAATGCCATATGTTAAATGGCATCACCTATGCCACAGGGTAAGAACCTCTATTATATTCACACAAACACACACACACACACACACACACACACACACTGAAAACTACTGACAAGTTTAAGCTGCTGTTAAAACAGTGGACAGAATGAAGACAGAATTTCAGCAACAAACTGAAGGTTTTTATTATTATTATTTACAAAATATAATAACAGGGGCAATAAATCAATATGACAGGCGCAGAAATAGATAAAACAAAAACATAATAAAGTTAAACAAGCCTAGACGGTGTTTGTCTCCCTTTCGTATCGTCTGAACCTTGCATAAAATTGACTGTCTAAACAATTAGAAGCATCAGCAAACAAATACACATTGCAGCTAGACATATGCAAAGAGATACGGATGAGGACATAGGCAGCTCTCAATCCTGAATAACAGAAGTTCTGGTTGGTGGCACTTTGAGCAAATGACAAGTCACAAATGAGGTACTACAGAGAATATGATGAACTCAGTCTCTCTGGGTAGTGAATGATTCTGGGGGATTGGCTGGGCTACAAAACCTGAGAAACTTTATACAGTAAGCCACAGTAGTGTTTGACTTTAAGGGAAAGTTCACCTAAAAATGAAAAGTCCAACTTGTGAGTGAACAAATGAAGACAGAATTGTAATTTTTAGGTGAACTATTCCTTTAAGTTTTACTACACTGGCAAATCAGGATTGCATTTGTTGGCAAAGCATTTGTGGAGCATATAATCATAAACCATTCAAAAACCCTCTTCAACACTTAGTACTTAGGTACTGACGGACCAGACCGAGAGGGAAACGATCAAAGCCCTGAAGGAACTTGAGTTTTTATTGCACAAAAAGAACCTACAATAGGAAAGCCAGAATCCCATAAAGGATTGCGTAAAACCAACAGAGCTAAGTAACTGCATTAGTAGTTCATTTGATAATACCTCTTTACAAGTTGTCTTTCTGTGTTTGCTTTATCAAAAGCAACTTAAAATGACAAAAAGGTCAGTCGTTTTTGAGTCGAGAACTACATTCAATGAAAGGAACAATGTAAGTTATAACGGTTACTGAAAAGGCCACCATCAAACTTATCGGGATGCAAAATCTCTCACCTTTCCAAAGAAACTTAAAAAGTTCATTAACCTAAAAATAATGTCACACTCATGTTGTTTCAAACCCATATGACTTTCTTTCTTCTGTAACAAAAACGTAAGATGTCAGGCAGAATGTTAGCCTCAGTCACATTTCACTGTATGGAAAAAGGATGCAATGAATGTGAATGGTGACTGAGGCTAACGTTCTGTTTCCTTTTGTATTCCACTGAAGAAAAAAACTCATACAGGCTTGGAGCAATATGAGAGTGTAATGAAATAAGAGTGACAGAATTTTGTATTTTTGCATGAACTCCCTTTTAACGAAGTAAACTGATTAAATTAAAAAGACTCTCATTGCATGTAGCACTGCTGTAGTGGAGTCATTTATTTAGATCTGGAATGTTGTCCATTGGTGAGTCACTGTGTGAGGGACCGAGGATGTTGGATGGGCATGGAGCAGATGGAGGAGGGCGGGCACAAGGGGCTGTTGATAACCCCAAAATCTGTGGCAGCAATGGACGGGGCAAGAGGGGACGGGATAGGTGAGGAAGGTAAAGAAAAGTCAAGCTGAAGCCTTCTCGAGGCAACATATTCGGTACATATAGCGTCTCCAGGAAAAGAGCCCAGCTGCAGCTGGTAAAGACCAGCTTCTGGGAGCCCTGAGTCTGGCTGGGAGGAAGGGACGGTGTGGTTACGGGAGAGCGAGGGGAAGTAAAGTTGGGTGGCCGGGGAGGCCAGGGCTGGACAATCTGTGACCGGAGTCTGGAGCGCTGGTGGGAGTGGCGGAAATGGGCTGAACAACTGCTCCCCCTGCTGGCTAGAGCAAGAATCTGCATGTAGTTCACTCTCCGCCATGTCTCGCTTAGAACCTGGAAGTAAAATCGGAAAAAGGAGAAAATCAAGAGATTGTGGTCAAGCATTTTAGTGAAACCACATGGTTTCTGTGGGACCATGTAAAACACTTATGCCCTCTGCAACAGAGGACAACTTTGGAAATTAATTACTTTTTTATTCTTTTATTATAGAGCTGTTCAAATTGTAGTCCAAAACCCAGAAAGCCATTAGCATTTTCAAGCATCGCTAGATTTGCTCAGGAATTTCCGCTGGGTTTTTCGAATAGTAGTTTTCAATTTATCAATTAATACTCCTATTGTTAACTACTCGAAGAGACATTCTCATTTTGTTCTAGAACATAAATTACTAGGGATATCCATTGATTAAAATGTTTAATTAAATGATATGCTGATTAATTCATATAATAAATCGCAATTAATCAGATGACATGAATCAATATTGGCTAAAAAGTTTCCCTGAGTTCAATATGTATTTTAAATAATTCTAAATATAATATATACTCTATACTAAATGAAATAGGTAACAATTTACAATATGGTTGAATTCGTTACCATTAGTTCACTTCATTAGATAATAAAAATAAGCACATTTTTGGAAGGTTTAAACACAGAAATGTGAAGCTTATAATTTTTTTAAGCACTTACATGAATTCCTCTGTTAAAACTCGTGTATTATTTGAGCTGTAAAGCTAATAGTCGTTTTTAACGGTCATTTTAGGGTTTTAGGGTTTGTTGTCATCACATCGTCATGGCAACGAAGTTGTAAAATTGGCTATAACTTTGCACAGAATAGGTTTGTAAGTGATGTTATCACACAAAAATCATGTTCACATGCATATTGTTCATGTCTTGTGGCTATACTTTTAAAACAGTGACTATTTTAACATTCACTGCCTTTTTTCAAAGAAATGGAGAGAAGAATCAAAATACATTTTTGTGGTAAATCAACATTATGCCATAAATGTTGTCGATTGACATTAACTTGTATTGAACCCGGAATATTCCTTTAAGCATGCCTTTAATCTATTCTGCAAATGAACAATTATACCATGTTGTGCTATAAGAAATGTAAAAGAAAAATCTTATATTCAAATCAAGTATTTATATGACAGAAGTGGTCCTGACTAAATCTTATGTAAAGTGTTACCTATTAAAACTTTCAAAGATATTACATTATTGAAGCAAATGAGAAAAGCATTGATTAGACAATACAAAAAGTGGATTTAAAAGTCAATTTACTGTTTGCTTTATTCCCATATCATCGAACATAAGCCTATCACTGGCTTACAGTCCAACTGAATCCATCCTGCAATTGAGTTGTCAATCTCTCCAAGGTAAACTTGAGGGGTGTAATCACAGAAAATGTTCTTGCAAGTTCTTTTGTTTTTGTTTGCACTGCATCTGTGCTATTTATGTTGGTTTAAGTACTTTAGTGCATTAGACGGAAGCTTTTTGGAGCATCTCACTCTGACTGCATCAGGTTTCACTCGTTTCCAGTGTCTCTAGTAATAGGTGCTATGTTTTTAGGACACTGTGAAGTTAAACATAGTTTAAAACTTAAATAAATTAGTCTCAAGATCCCTGCATTCTGGAGTGCTCCGTCCAGCTGTCGGTTTCAACAGCTGTCGTTTGTTGCGTGTGCAGCTGCAAGTTACCTAGCTGGAGTCGCGCTGACTGCCCCCTGACAGACACTAATAACTGAAGCTGGTGCTGCAAGCTTAAATTGCTCTATTGGTAGGTACATTCCTTTTTACATAATTTATGTACAGTCAGGGGGCATAATTAATTACGTAAATGTTTTACTTAGCCACTTTCTTTTATAGAATTAATTGCACTGAATTAACATGTTAAATTGACAGCCTCATAAATTACACACATCAAACACATTTTTTAAGTCATTGAGTTTTTTGCCAACAAGTTGCTAAATAAGGACTACAACTACCACAACTATGTGAGTTTATGTTCTTGATGAAACTGTCATCCATTATAGTCCTTACATAGCAACATGCTAGCAACTTGCGCTTTAAAATCAACACTTAAGGTATGCCTGTGTGCAATTTAGGTTGTTGAACACAGTCTCTTCAAGTAAGTGATATAGAGCTACAGTCTGGTTCCAGAAGTAAAAATAGCAATAAATGTTTTCCATAGATTAATTTATTTATTACGATAACACACACTGTGATTGATGCAATTGAGTCGGCCTCCCTACACTCTCAGATTACTTTTATATTTGTATATTTTGCAATATACTTTAAATAAATTGATTCTATACTTATACTCAACAACTTTTATAGTTCAAAATCAATAATTTGATATTTGACTATTGTTTGTAATTTATGTCATTTGCAGTGCTTCATGGGAGCTGAAGCCTTACAGCCTTCATTGCAGTTAATTCCCTCATGAAAGATGTTAAGTACACAGTCTTGTACCTTTGTCTTTTTGTCCGATTTTCAAATACTTTTTGCCTTCAAGCCAAAGGTCGTAATGTTGCGATTCACCTTGGAGCTAGTTAGTTTGATTTATAACTCTTTTTTAGAAAGATTTTATGAAATCCCTATGGACAAAATTAATGGGAAAAATACTTCCGGAATCAAAAGAGCTAAAACAAAAAGTGGGCAGGAACTGTTACGGTATTCTCTAAAAACTAATTCCCATTCCCTTGGCAAATTAGCCTAGCAGGTTGTCCTACAAATTTTCATCATGACTGAACAGCTCTATTTCCTGGGATTTCTGTCTACATTTGTTATTTTTACCTGTGTGCCTGTCACTTTTATGTTGCCAAAGCACAGCAAGCTCAGGGCTTTAAGAGGAAACGCGGAGTGCGTTTCCGTCGTGGACGACCCTGAAACTGAGCTGCGCAATTCAGGCTATCCTCTGGATCACGCGACCAAATGAAAGATCACAGAACATAAAAGAAATGGGACAAACACAATGGGAAAAAAGAATGAAATGAAACAAATCATAACAACTCAAAAGATCATCCAGACCAAAATAAATAAAAAAATGCATTTGTGTAGGATATGAACAAATGACCATAAAATAAGTAGCTGGTGCAAGATACACAAACAACATTAAGAAACTTTGACACTATCGATGGATCTGTGAAGCTTATGGAAATGTTGTTCTAACTAGCAAATCCAAAATCCAAACATACCTTGTTTATCCAGCTCCATGACTGGAGAAGGTGATGGAGTTTGGAGTTGAATGGAAGACCTACTTGGCAAACCTTGAGTGGCACCTTCCACTTCACCAAAATCTCCATCTGGCTCAGCGTCCTCTCTGAGACACACACAGAAATCAATGAGGTGTCAACAAAGCTTTAGCAAATAAATATCAAAACTCTTGCTTCTACACTGCCTTTAGTGCAACAAAACCTGAAAAAAGTTCTTAGTTAAGGTTAAAAAAGAACAAAGTTGTCCCAACTTGCAGCTTATTCTGTCCAAGAACCACCAATTTAGATAGAAAAAGGCCAATCGACTGACATTTAACAAGAAAAAGTACTTGCTTTTTAAAATGGAATCATCCATTTATTTGGACCAGTGGTTGGGTTTTGCCTAACAGGACAGGTTGGAAACATGTACAGTAAGGAGGTACTGTGAAATTCATGTTTTGCTTGTAAAATTGTTCTTGCTCTAGTAAAAATGTGTTAAATCACAGGTCTAATTTCACATATGTTATGGGCTGACTTTGGCTCTATAGAGCAGAATGCCGTCTTGTTCTCATGATGAATATGAATAGTGATGTAACGTAATTAGATGCTTAATACGTTTCTTGTATCAAGTCCCCACTTTATTGAATTACATGCATCCATACATCAATGTGTCACTTTATGTGATGTTGGAGCTTTTCCAAGTTCTTTGATAAGATAGTCGTTTTGTTTAAAGCTGTATAAGGCGGCAAAGTTTAAAAGCCTTGTTTTGACACAATGACTATATCTTACATCAGTACACAATCCTTCAACATTTTCTGGGATGCATTAGGATTTTACAGTGCCTTTCACAAATCTGAGAATAGAACTGAATCTTTATATAATGCCACACAAACAAGCCCAGTGGACTTTTAAGTGATGTCACCATAGAATGCTGCCTGGCATCCTCCCATCTCAAAATTTGGTATTCTCCCATCCCCAAATCCATTCTTTGGTATGTTCAAAATGCAAATATACCCCGATCCTTTTTAATCAATAAACAGGTTCCAAGTTCTCTGACCCTCTTAATTTACTATTTCTTTTGCTCTGCAAAGTATAATTGGGAGAAATGTTAAATTATTAATGATTATATTTTTGCACTTTATTCACATGCGGTAATGCCGTTATTAAATCAGAGACTCTCCCCTCAAGATCCTAACACAAGTGGCCAAAAAAGATACATATTATGACCAGGTGTAAACGATGATGTGTCTCACTTGTCCACTTGTGATCAGATCGCCTAAAACGCATCTTAATGCCAGGAGTAAATAGAGCCGTTATTACTTTTTCAATATTAATTGAGTCCTTACAGTAAACAACAAAACAAAAAACACTTGTTTTACTCACATGTTTCCAGATGGCAGATTGCACTTTTTCCGCCCCATCTTGGTGGTCTGCTGTGTGAAATACTCATGCCGTTCAGATTTCTTCCACATGTAATAGTACTCTACACACTCACCCACTGAGCGTGTGCGGACCTAAGAAAGAACAAAAACAAGACACACTTGTGGGCCTGGGTAGTTCAGCGAGTACTCTACCACCTCTGGAGTTGCAAGTTCAAATCCAGGGTGTGCCGAGTGACTCCAGCCAGGTCTCCTAAGCAAACAAATTGGCCCGGTTCCTAGGGAGGGTAGAGTCACATGGGGTAACCTCCTCTTGGTCACGATTAGTGGTTCTTGCTCAAAGTGGGGTGCGTGGTAAGTTGCGTGTGGATCGCAGAGAGTAGCATGATTGTCGACATGCACAACGAGCCACGTGATAAGATGCACAGATTGTTAGTCTCAGAAGCGGAGGCAACTGAGACTTGTCCTCCGCCACCCGGATTGAGGCGAGTAACTGCGCCACAACGAGAACCTACTAAGTAGTGGGAATTGGGCATTCCAAATTAGGGAGAAAAGGGGATTGTGGAGTGGAGGGGGGCGGGACCGGGCCGGGCCGGCTGGAATGTTGCACACCCGGTCCCCAATCGGCCTGATGGGGCGCGTGAGGGATAAAGGCGGCCGGTGACGACGGTTCGAGAGAGAGAGAGCTCAATCCCGGACATGTCCGTTGTGTGTCTGTGTTTGTGCTTTTGTTTAAGTTTTCATTAAAATATTATTTATGTTGACAAGCCGGTTCTCGCCTCCTCCTTGCCCATCCTAACCTCGCGTTACAGGGATAAAAAAAAGAAAAAAGACACACTTATTATATTAAAATATATTGATTTTTGGATCACTTGGGATAGGAATTGTAAGGAATTTATCGATTCTGGTTCTAATTCCAATAGTTCCATTAACGATTCTTTTGATACTTCTGAGGAAGAAATATTTGGAAAATAGAAATGCAATTTTTTATGCATTTACTGTCCTGTACGGTTTTCCAAAGCACTAATTAGAACGAAAGCAAGTAGTACGTAATCTCTACGGCACGTTTCCAAGATGCATTGTTATCCAAGTAGCCCGTACAAATGTCCGTAAATGAACAAAATCCTCAGACCACTCGTAAGTCCTTTACGTGCAGCTTAAGTTTATCAGAGACAAAGGGATATTTCTTAAATTCTGTTAATATAAAATGTAACAGGTTCTGAATAAGAACCAGTTCTCGGTTCCCAATCCTATGGATCACGTTTCGATAATATTGTGTTCAAAATTGTGATATATTGCTACCTTTTACACACGTTTCTCATTCATCTACATTTGACAGTGCTTATCGATCTTTCTCTCCATCCTACTGTATGGTTTGAGAAAATCTTCCCTGATTTCGGTATCAGAATGGTCACTCACCTTGTTGGCCTGTATGAGGTGGAAGTCCTTCCCATAGACACGGTAACCATGCTCAAAATTTCGACACTCCTCCTCGCTCCAGGCACAAAGCTCTTCTGGAACATTTAAAAAAAAAATTAATTATACATATACAGTACATACTGTATACTGGAAGGTCGATACAAAAATGACAAAGGTCTGACTCTTACCACTGAAAACCTTCACATTGAAGCGATAT
This sequence comes from Moxostoma hubbsi, assembly GCA_032164185.1. Lineage (NCBI taxonomy): Eukaryota > Metazoa > Chordata > Actinopteri > Cypriniformes > Catostomidae > Moxostoma > Moxostoma hubbsi. The sequence continues at coordinate 12,543,494 of JAVLUX010000048.1, forward strand.
CTTCTAAGTGCCTCTTCTGCATTGAAGTTGCATTTCACCAGTTCATAAAGAGCCTTCAAAAGACAAAGAGGGAATTAATGAATAAATGTGATCAATAACAGATGAAAACATGAACCACTAAAGACAGTAAAACAGGCGTATAGTCACAATAAAGTCTTTGACATGTTTTATTTCGCACATGATGGCCTTCTGATACCAGTTTATCTATGGTGTCCCACAAGGCTCTGTTATAGGAACATTAAAAGTTGTAAATTTTCAAACACATCCTACACTCGGAATTGTGATAAAAATGCATGCTTCATGAAATTAGTAAGGTAAAGTGTGTAATTTCTGTCCCACTAGTGTTACCAAGTGGAATTGCAATAATAATGACAGGTTCCCCCAACACTTTTCAAACAGGTTCCCCCAACACTTTTAAAACAGGTTCCCCCAACACTTAGGCAAGTTTAAGCTTGCAATAAAGCCACTTCTGACTTACAATATGATTCAACCTAACCTGCTCATTATCTTTGACTATGTCTTCTGTGGTCAAAGTGTTTAAAGCTCCATTTTCACTCCCTTTTCTCTGGACCATAAACAAAAACTCTTCTACAGCCGGAATGGACAGCACACCGGGGGTCCACAATAACTGGTCCTTATTCTCGTAGGCTGCGGATAACAGTTACAGAACAGGTGTGGGTCACAGGGGACTATGTATGTTGATTATACAAAACAAACCAGCATAACACTGAAGCAAGTGTAAAATATACCGACATGAGAAGACACTCACCTCTTTCATTAAAAGTGTGCGAAGAGAGAGAAGGAATTGTAGCCTGATACTGGGGGCCCACCATGATGTCCTTAAAAACAAAACATGGCACAAAAGCATGCTTAAATATGTTCTTTTCCCCATTAACATGTTGTTTAAATCACATACAAAAAATTGATAGTTCCGGTCCTGGATGCTGATTGGTCTCTTTTACATGTTGTAGCAAGTCCTCTCATACCTTATTGCTTAATTAGAGAAACATTATTTTACAAACACATCATACATTTATTTTGGTTTTGGGTTACCACACTCTTTTTTACTTCTAATGATTGTCAGCCCATTACATGAGTAATGTTTTACCTTGCGTCCATCGCTGGAGGGGATAGAGGTGCTTTCTGAGTCGTCTTCTGAGGAGCTGACTGAAGAGTCTTTGTCATCACCTGAGAGCCAGTCCAAGCATTATTTTATTAAAATATAATTTCTAAACAAATAAAAAACACTAAATCTGAATTTAAAGGTATAGTTCATCCAAAAATTTAAATTCTCTCATCATTTACTCACCCTCCTGGCATCCCAGATGTGTGACTTTCTTTCTTCTGCAGAAAACAAATTAAGATTTTAAGAAGAATATTTCAGCTCTGTAGGTCCATACAATACAAGTTAACGTTGTCCAGAACTTTGAAGCTCCAAAAAAGCCATAAAAAGCCATCTGTATGACTCCTGTTGTTTAATCAATGTCTTCAGCAGTGATTTGATAGGTGTGGGTGAGAGACAGATCAATATTCAAGTCCTTTGTTACTATAAATTCTCCTCCCTGCCCTGTAGGTGGCGATATGAACGAATAATGTGAATCGCCCAAAACAAAAGGAGAATATGAAAGTGAAAGTGGAGATTTATGGTAAAAAAGAACTTAAATATTGATCTGTTTCTCAACCAGACTTATCATTTCACTTCTTTGACTTGCATTGTTTGGATCTACAGAGCTGAAATATTCTTCTAAAAATCTTTGTTTGTGTTCTGCAGAAGAACGACAGTCATACACATCAGGGATAGCTTGAAGTTGAGTAAATGATGAGAGAATATTTATTTTTTGATGAACTATTCCTTTAAGGAGAAGCAGAATGTTGACCAAATGCAAGCAGAATATGGAGATACGTTGCAGACAGAAAGTGAATCAGTACTGATTGTGATTCAGCTCCAGATATTAAATTTAATCAAGCTGTAAGAAGAAATCATAAAACCACAAATTTCTAGAAAGTAGAGTACCGTTAAAACAATTTTCAGTAATTTTTGAAAAATGTATAGAAATTATTTTCACACATTCAATATTGAAATAGTTTGTTTATTTAATCCTTTGTTTAGATTATCATAGTTTTAAACTAGTAGTAACCTGTATTTTTAGTATGTATTTTCATAGTTTCATATTGAAAGTCTGGGACTGGGACAATAAAACAGTAAAATCTAAAATCAGAAAGATGTTTTAATGAGACTTTATATAACAAAAAGAAAAGTTGAAATTTGTTAGTTTTCCTTAAAATTCCCAAACTAATGATACACCTTACTCTGAATTTAGAGCACTTAGGCTTAGTACACACTGGCAGCCCAAATCCAGTTTTAAGTGTTTCCGGCTCAAATTAGTTTTTGTAGTCTGAACAGAATAATGTGTCAAAAATAATCAGATTTTTGTAAAAACTAAGTGGTTTGAAATTGGATTACGATTTTTTTATTCCATGGTCTGTTCTAATACTCGATTCTGATTGGCTGGAATGAACCGGAAATTCTCAAATAAAATTAAAAATAGATAGTAAAGTTTAATTACATTCAAGAATTAAATCAAAGAGTGACATTTGATATGCTTCTTAAAAATGTAAATGTATTAAATAACGGATGTCGTGGTTACAAATAGCGATATATCGGACAGGCTGTTACTTCGCAGATGATATTTCGCTATTGGCTTACAACCATGTACGCCTGGTCGGTGTCAACGTAAACTTATTTTTCAGTACATTTTGAGTGAACACTTTGTAAAATAAGCACTCATTCCATTTCAACAATTTTGGGGACATCTCATTTGCTATCATTAAATTATATTAAGTATATGGGAATTATATCAGCCACCATGCTCTCTAGATATTGCCATCCTCAATCACTGAAAAACCCATATCGGTTGATGAACAGTTACAACATCTTAATACCCCCTCCGCTGTCCAGCAAGGCGATGCAAGACAGTTTAATGTGTTGTGTGTATTATGTTTCTGTGCTGAGCCACTAGAGCCCCTCCCTCACACTCACACATATCTGACTCAAACGCTGAAGGGGAAGCACTGTTGTTTACAAAACGCAGGTGAAGCCGTTTGTGCGGTGAAGCGGTACGGTGCAGGGACAAATTGCGATTTCATTCATTCAGTCAATCGTGCAGCCGTGATGGATACCATACCAATGTCTCAGAGGTCCAAATCTGCAGGTTCCAGAGTGTGTTCTGAATGGGGTTCCCCTTATTATACAGTAAGTGATACTTTTACTGTCACTGTTACGTTTGTAACGTCGGTTTTTCCACATTAATGTGAAAATGACAATGAATAAAAATGAAACAGTGAAAAATGAAAAATTTTCTTGGAAGTGCCAACCCCTCTACATTCTGTAGATATTATTATTTCTGGATGCACAGCTTTGACTAAGTGTGTGATCGCACTACTTTTTCCTCTGTGTCTGGTTTAGAACAGGTGGAGCTGTTATTTTTTATTCTTCCAGTCAAAATTATTCTTCACGTCGGATGGTTCTTCGCCTCTACATTGGGCATTTAAAATTGTTTAACGCACACCTAGCCATAGACAGTCTGAATTCTTTGATCAGAATTCAAATTCAACTTTTTCACTCTTTGGGACACAATGCAGTTATTGTAGAAGAAATTTGCTTTGCAAAGCTAATATTATATGTCACTGTTATAATTCTAAAGTTCGGATTAAAAACTATTTGAAATTGCGTGTAGAGCAAACAAAGTCTTAATTGCTATAAAATATATCAATTAACCATGAAGCAAATAAAGGAGGCAACAAGCACTGATGCTTATAAGAATATCCAGTTGAGAGCACAATAATTGTAATTGTGTGTGATGTCATACCTCGTAAGTTACATTGCAAGAGGTCAGGTGCATGAGACGTGACAGCGAGTGTGATGTCATCAGCAGAGGAATGGTTGTTTTCATCCTTCTCTCCTGAGAATACATCTTTACCTATCTGAACCTACAGAAAGACTTTGATTTCATTATCCAATAGAGACTGAAGTACATAAAGGATTAGTCACTTGTTTCTACTGAAAGCTCTTAAAAAACGAAGACTAAAAATAACATCTACGATACAAGATTCTCCAGAGAAATTGGCACAAACTCGGTCTGGAAGTGCTGTGTTTTGAAATTATGAAGTTTAATGGATTTGTACAGGGCAAAGGAAACGTTGGGAATAGTGCCACAAGCACATGGCGATTCCAACTGTTTTTAATTATTCTGAAAATTGTGTCTAAAATGCTGTTTTATTTCTTTTTCTATCTTCTTAAAATCTATTTTCTTGCATGGAACATTCAGAAAAATTTTCAACTTATCAGAGATTAAGAAGATATACACTAATATTCAGTCAACTTCTAAGAAATGACAGAAGTTATTATTAAAGGTGAAGTGTGTGACTTTTCCGATGTTTAAATACTGACAGCACATTCTGATTTCTGAACAAATGACTCTTATCGCCCCATTATTCTGAACCAACAGTGCGAAAATATACAGCTCGACCAGTGTAGTCCGATTCCTGAATGAACGGCTCTTATCAGGCAAATCTTTTGAATCTACAATGCACAACATACAGTGCGACCAGTGTAGCCTGATTTCCAAACGAATGGCTCTCATCAGCCAGTTCTTATGAATCTACAGTGAGCAACATACAGAGCGACCAGTGTAGTCCGATTCCCAAATTAACGGCTCATATAAGCAAATCTTTTGAATCTACAGTGGGAAAAATACAGAGTGACCAGTGTAGTCCGATTCCCAAACGAATGACTATTATCAGCCAGTTCTTTTGAATCTACAGTGGGAAACATACAGAGCGACAAGTGTAGTCCGATTTCCCAACGAATGACTCTAATCAGTCGGTTCTTTTGAATCTACATACAGTAGTCCGACTCATAAGAATCATTTTTTAAATCTTTGTCTTATTTCAAGCATGGAAATCATCACCATAGGTTTACATTTAGAGTATTTCTGTAAAGAAGGTGACAGTCACCTTGTCCAGTGTCATTTCAGGCAGACTGGCTGCCAGCTCATTAGGCTCCCGTTGTTGCTGCAGGACAGGATCAGGCATGTTGTACCCATAAAGTGCCAGCAGCTGCTCAAGTGACATCTCACCACCCTGTGAACAGGTCATCAAAACATAAATGACAAAAATGTTTTCTTTTTTATAAAATGGAAACTTTATACAGTCATTTTACAATGAAAATACAGTAACTTCATGCAAACATCTTCAGTCAACAGGTCTTAAGCAGAGTGCCGAGAAAAGTTAACACTCACTGAGTGGGACTGGGTTGCCATCTTTGCCGTCTGCATTCGCAGGGCCGCCAGGCACCTGTCCTGCTGCTCTAGGAACGTGGTTGGCCGGGGAAAGGCCTCCAGTGGCACTGCATAGCCCTGGTGGAAAATATCTACACGACTGTGGCGTTGGTCCTTGGAGCCCATTCGAACAGCTTAAGCACATGTCACATGATAGTAGGCAATAAGAACTGGAAATTCTCAAATAAAATTAAAAATAATGTCATTTTAACATCTTAATTCCCCCTGATAAATACATTTATGGCAAGGAAAAACTAAATAAATCAGTGTCAATAAAATTATGCACTTACAATGAAAAGGTAATGGCCTAAATGTATATGTGATGAAACCCAAATAACACCAGAAAATGTAAAGTTACTACAGTTTAACTGAAGAAACAATAACTATATGGAATTTTGGTGAAAACTATAATTACCATGGTACATTTTTGTAAAGTGAAATATATAAAGATATTTCATTCATATGACAATTCTCCCTTGGAGAACATACAGTATTTTTTTAGCATAATTTACCACGTCCACCATATTAAACATTTCTAAATCTGGTTTTAAAAGGCAGTCAAGATTATTTAAAGGGATAGTTCAGCCAAAAATGCCAATTTACTCACTCTCATGCCATCCCAGATGTATATGACTTTCTTTCTCCTGCAGAACACAAAGAAAGATTTTTAGAAGAATATTTCAGCTCTGTAGGTCCTCACAGTGCAAGTGAATGGTGACCAGAACTTTGAAGCTCCAAAAAGCACACAAAGGCAGCATAAAAGTAACCCATAAGATTCCAATGGTTAAATCCATGTCTTCAGAAGTTATATGATAGGTGTTTGTAAGAAACGGATCAATATTTAAGTCCTTTTATATATATTATATATATATGTTTTTGGTGATATGCATTCTTCGTGCATATCGCTACCTACTTGGCAGGGAGGAGAGTTCATAGCAAAAAAAAGGACTTAAATATTGATCTGTCTCTCCCCCACACCAATCATATCACTTCTGAAGACATAGATTTAACCAATGGAGTCTTATGGATTACTTGTATGCTGCCCAAATGCCCACCAAAGTCCTGGCCACCATTCACTTCCACTGTGAGGACCTACAGAGCTGAGATAATCTTCTATAAATCTTTGTGTGTGTTCTGCAGAGGAAAGGAAGCCATACACATCTGGGATGGCATGAAAGTGAGTAAATTATGAGAGAATTACATTTTTTGGTGAACTATTCCTTTAAACACCACAAATGAACAAAAAGGTTTTGTTTTGTTTTGTTTTTTGCCTCATCATACCTGCTAAAACACATCTAACTAGATCATCTAACTGCAACTGAAACCAAGTGTCCCATGGTACATTTTTGTAAGGGGTAGTCTAATATACTGAAAAATGACTAGATCAATAGCAATATCATTACTATGGGACATGTTCTGGATATCAAGATGTTTTACATCTTTATATTAAAATTATAAAATAGCACCTAAGAATAGTCTCTTAGTTTGTCCCTTAGAAACAAAGACTTCATTACATATTTTTGAGCATATTCCACCATGTTCACCATAATCAACATTTCTAAAAGTGGACTAAAAGGCAATCAAGACTATTTAAACATGCATAAAGCTTATTTTACCACCTCTTTATACACTTGAAGCCAGAAGTTTACATACACTTTAGCCAAATAAATTTAAAGTGTCCTGACATTTAATGGTAGAAAACATTTGGTCAGTTATGATCACTTCTTTATTTTAAGAATGTCAAATGTCAGAATAAGAGTAGAGTGATTTATTCCCAGAGGGTCAGACGCTTACATACACATTGTTTGTATTTAATAGCATTGCCTTTAAATTGTTTAACTTGGGTCAGATGTGTTGGGTATCCTTCCACAAGTTTCTCACAATAAGTTGCTGAAATTTAGGCCCATTCCTGATGACAGAACTAGTGTAACTGAGTCAGGTTTGTAGGCCTCCCTGCTCTCACATGCTTTTTCAGTTCTGCCGAATTTTCTATCAGATTGAGGTCAGGGCTTTGTGATGGCCACTCCAGTACCTTGACTTTGTTGTCCTTAAGCCATTTTGCCACAACTTTGGAGGCCATTTGTGACCAAACTTTAACTTCCTGGCTGATATCTTGAGATGTTGCTTCAATATATCCACATAATTTTCCTTCCTCATGATGCCATCTATTTTGTGAAGTGCGCCAGTCCCTCCTGCAGCAAAGCATCCCCACAACATGAGGCTGCCACCCCCATGCTTCGTGGTTGGAATGGTGTTCTTCAGCTTGCAAGCATCATCCTTTTTCCTCCAAACATAACAATGGTCATTATGACCAAACAGTTCTAATTTTTTTTTAATTAAGAGGACCAAAAAGTGAAATCTTTGTCCCCATGTGCATTTGCAAACTGTAGACTGGCTTTTTTTATGGTGGTTTTGGAGCAGAGGCTTCTTCCTTGCTGAGCAATATTTCAGGTTATGTCGATATAGGACTTGTTTTACTGTAGATATAGATACTTGTCTACCTGTGTCCTCCAGCATCGTCACAAGGTCCTTTGCTGTTGTCCTGGGATTGAGGTGCACTTTTCGGATCAAACTACTTTCATCTCTAGGAGACCGAATCTCCTTCCTGAGCGGTATGATGGCTGTGTAGTCCCATGGTTTTTATACTTGCATACTATTGTTTGTACAGATGTACGTGGTATCTTCAGGCATTTGGAAATTGCTCCCAAGGATCAACCAGACTTATGGTGGTCCACAGTTTTCTGAGGTCTTGGCTGATTTCTTTTGATTTTCCCCATGGTATCAAGCAAAGAGGCACTGAGGTTGAAGGTAGGCCTTAAAATACAACCACAGGTACACCTCCAATTCAGTACATCTATCAGAAGCTAATTGCTTAAAGGCTGGATAAAATTTTCTGGAATTTTCCAAGCTGCTTAAAGACAGTTAACTTGGTGTATGTAAACTTCTGATCCACTGGAATTGTGATATAGTCAAGTAAAAGTGAAACAATCTGTCTGTAAACAATTGTTGTAAAAATTACTCGTGTCATGCACAAAGTAGATGTCCTAAATGACTTGCCAAAACTACAGTTTGCTAATATGAAATCTGTGGATTGGTTAAAAAATGTGTTTTAATGACTTCAAGCTAAGTGTATGTAAACGTTTGACTTCAACTGTGTCTATCTAGATGTTTTAGTTCTATATAACTTTTAAAATTAATATTTATTTAGAAATCGTGTCTTTCACTCATATGATAAAATATTATTGGAGAAACGACTTTACAACATATGTTTGTGCATAATTCAGCATGTGCTCCACATTTAACACCCTTAATCTGGTCTCAGCGGCAATCAAGAGTATTTAAACATGCACAAAGTTTCTTTTCACATCTTTATATCAGTTAAAACGCATCTTTACTGAAGTTTGCATAGAGCGTTTCCTCGCACTGGGGCGCTTTCCTGTGAGTCAGTGCTGAACATTTGCACAGGGACTGAACCGGTGCGAGAAGGAAACAGTTTTAGGGAAGTCGAGGAGTAAGTGGCAGCATTTCAAGTCACTTTTAAAACTTTAGACCTGCCACCCGTCCCGCTCCGGCCACACCTGGCACGCAGTTCAGCACCACAGTTCACGTCGGTCTCCTATTGTTTCGTGTGGCGCACGAGCTGGCAAATTAAACGCAACGCTCGTGAACGCGTCCAGCGAGAGAGAGAGAGAGAGCGAGCGAGAGAGAGAGAGAGAGAGAGCGAGCGAGCGAGAGAGCGATAGATAGCGCGAGAAGCGCAACTTCCTCCTTATTAATGAACGTTTATCTTTGTCGTTTTCTGGGCCGGTCGAGCATACGGCCAGGGTCTTAAACTCTCCGTTAACGCGCGACCCGCGGTTAAAGTTAAACGGAGCGGTCGGATAATTTAATCGTTGTGTTGTTCTTCCCCTCAAGCCCCGCAGCTTACTTACCTCCGCCATTCCGATTCTGCGCAAGCGGAGGAATGCCCGGATGTTGTGTAGGACGATTCGAACTCCTATTGAACTTACATTCTAATAAACTAACATTGATAACAGTGACTAAACAATATAATAGAGTCAGTTAATCCGTGTGGTTTACACGTGCAATGTGTATATCTGTACTGAATTGAAATTGTAAATTAATTATGGGTCGGGTTTAAAATGATTTATAACTGATATAAATGATTCAAAGTCTCTTGATGATACAAACCAGCGTGTATTAATAAGCCTATTGTTGATAATTTTCCTTTTTCTAAACTCTACTTTCTTATAATATTATAAAAATGTATATTTACAGTTGGATATTTGAATGTCCTGTAATGCACAAATATGTAACTAAATATTCATATTATGAACGTCTCCTTTTTTGTGGGTGAACTATCTATGTAATATATATATATATATTGATTGTAAATATTGGGTGCATAACCCCCTCAATATCTATTTTGGTTGGGTGGAAAAGTCTAAATTTGCTGCTTAAGTAACTTTATGTAAACATGTTTAATTTTTAAAAAGTAAAAAATGCATTTGTTTAGGACTATACAGAGCCTATAGAGCCTGTGGAAAACTGGTTACCATGCCACATTTTTGTAAAGAGTAATATACTTTTTAATTATAGCAAACTATATGATATTTTCTAAATATCAGAAATATTCTCTCCAGATAAAGGTCCCTCGGTGTAAAAGGCACCATTCATTTTATTTTCTCCCAAAACACTGAATAGCAACAAAAATTACCACAGAAATTTCCTAAACACTTGTTTGTCAAACGCACTGGAACATTTTCCTGATCCGTGAGATCTTTGTGTGTAATGTCTAAAGGTTGATTTTGAGGCAATTTGATCATATTTTTAATATGTTTTAGTTTATGTAGCTAATGACAATCCCTGAAAATAACATTTCTTTTGAGACAAAATACTTATTTATCATTTTCAGTTTTGTTAAAGGTTATTAAATCAAATATTTTTCAATAAATGTCCAATAAGTGAAAGGATAGTATTTGGGATAAAAGCCCCCCTGTTGCAGGGGTTAAAGACCTCTATTTAAAGAGTGGCTCACATTGACTCATCCAATCATAATAGAGATTAGTTTGTTATAGGATAATTGAGATGTAATAAAATCCCAAATGTGTTTGAAATGAACAGGAAATGGTTGATGTTTTCTGATGTAGATATTTTGAGTAACATCATATAATTTGTTACTCAAAAAAGCATCTTGGTGTCTCAAAATTATTTGCATTAGTTGACAAATTGTGCCCTATAACTATTGCCTTTATCTACACAATATCATTCATAAATCTCCTAGAGGCCTTTTATCACAAGTGATGGAAACTTTCACCCCAAGCACCTTTTGTTTTGTGTTTTGTGTTTTTTTACTTAATTTTAATAGAAACAACCTTCCGTTATTATTTCATTTCACACAATTGATGTTGCTCCATCATTATTCAATAAAAACAATATATATATTTTTACCTTGATACATGTTCACCATAGTCACTTTCATCACTTTTATTCAATCCTCCCATGCTCATGTAACTTAAAAAACTGTGTTGATTAAACTAAAATATTTTCTTGTCAGTTTTAATGAATCTGTTTGTGCTTAGATGACAAGAATGTTTGGTTAACTGAAACTGGGCAGTGGATTTCTAGTTCCCAGCTTGCTTTGCATGGGACTGGACAGGTGGATTATATGTTTGTGATATAGTATGTGTCTTTGTGCAAGAAGAATATAAAAGAGGGAGATGTGTTAGTGTTGTTATGTTAAGATTTAGACACATTTCTATTGTTGTAATTTGAAGAGTGGAGCTTGAGACTAGTTTGAGGACCACAACAACATATTGCACATTGAACAACTGCTGTGCTTACCAAAGCATAGTGACCAAATTGCTCTCAGAAGTACTTCCAACTTGGTAATAAAAATGGATGAAAAAAGGTCCATATACTATTTAGTAACTTTATGTAAACATGTACATTTTTCACTTCTTTGCAACAAATAAAACACATTTGTACAAGTCTACACAGAGCCTTGCTGAAGTTTGCTGTTAAAACTAGGTTACTATGCCACATTTTTAAGAGGTAATATACCTGCAAAAAGTATAGCAATACAATGAGACATTTTCAAGATATCTATAAATATTCTCTCTAGATAAGTTTCACTTTTTAAATGTACATTTTTTAGATCTTCTCTTTCACTCATATAACAAAGACCCCCATGGAAAAATGTCTTTATTACATATTTCTTTAGCATAATTCACCATATTAAACATTCCTGAATGTGGCATCAAATGCAGTTGATGTATTTGCATAAAGTTTATACATGCAAGGTGTAACTGTTACTAACCAGATAACACAGTGATAGCTGTAGCTGTGTGGTATGTGTAAAACCTCACTGCCCTGGCATCAAGAGGCTCACGCTAGAGGCTGTACCCCCTTCAAAATCCATTTGGAGTGGGTCGAGCAGGACCGGTTACAAAGGTATGACCCCCTCAATATCTATATTGGTTAGAACTTTTGTAATGAAAGCAGATGGAAAAAGGTCCCGCTGTTTCAGTAACTTTATGCAAACATGCTTCTTTTTCCCTTCTTTTAACAGTTAAAACGCATCTGTTACCCAGTAATATCAGACTACAGTGAGAAATAGAAAGACAATTTTAAAATAATTGGTAAAGACATTAAGAAATATAAAGGTGGAGATGGGGAGGTGGAGGAAAGAAACTTCGCCAGTGCGAGGGAAGCAGCTGCTTATATATCCTTAGGATCTTAAAATTGTAATTCTTATATCTTAAAATTATATATATTTATATATATATACACACACACCGATCAGCCACAACATTAAAACCACCTGCCTAATATTGTGTAGGTCCCCTTCGAGCCACCAAAACAGTGCCAACCTGCATCTCAGAATATCATTCTTCTCACCACAATTGTACAGAGCGGTTATCTGAGTTACCGTAGACTGTCTAGAAACAGTCTGGCCATTCTCTGTCCTCTCTCATCAACAAGGTGTTTCAGTCTACAGAACTGCCCCTCAATGGATGTTTACTGTTTTTGGCACCTTTCATGGTAAATTCTGGAAAATGTTGTGTGTGAAAATCCCAGAAGATCAGCAGTTACAGAAATGCTCAAACCAGTCCATTTTGAGTGAATGTCTGTCTTGGTTCCAACTTTGGTAAGGAAAGTGGATGGAAAATGGTCCACATGCTGCTTATGTATTAAATTGCAAACATTTATAACACATGCAACTTTGTAACCCAAAACTAAAAGCCCAGATGTTCACAAGAGGATCTTCTAATAAACAGTTTATTGCTATAGATCTTAATTTGTAAATAAAAAGCCTGAATTACAAGGAAACGTGGACTGGAATGCTCACAGATGCTGTTGTTTTGACATTGGGCAGCGTGTAGACTCCATGTGATCTGTTCAAATTGGCGAGGATGAAGGGGGAGTCGCTAGTGTGTTGCTCACAGATAAACTCATTATGTGTATCAGTGTTTGTGTATCAGTTCAGGTTGTCCTTTTGCCCTGATGTTAGATATGCTATATGTTTCCTTGCCCAAAGCCCAATCCTATATTGACTGACTAACAGAAACCACAGCAGTGTTTCAGATCAGCAACGAATGATAATGTCAGCAGGCACCTGTGCGTCAGTTTTTCAGAGGATGTGGTCTGACTAAAGAGGTGACAAGTGATACTTTGCTGTGGAACAATTCAAAAGAGGTCTTCCCTGAGGGGAAAGAAAACATTTTAAACAAGTCATCTTTGTCGAGAATAGATACGTAGCATAATATAGATACAAAATGATAAAGTATGTATGACAGTTTATGAGTATATGGGTAGAATAATAACATGACTATAACGCCACATAATGTTGAATAATAGAGGATCATTTTAATGGAGATCAAATTACAGATTTAATGATTGTGTGTTTCAGTTCTGTTGATGCTACCATGCTATCTGTATTACAGGAAGCTTTTATTAGACATACTAGAGCCTGTTTAATGGCCTGTTCATTGATGCTCAGTGAGATCAAATATACTGATTGTAAACATATTTGCATTTACATATGCAATGTCTACAATCTAAGTGCAAAGCCAATTTTATACAGGTCATTTTGAGATGAACACTAAAAATCCTACAAAAAAAGAACTATATATACTGTATATATATTATAGATTTTAATAAAATAAAATAATAGCAGAACAGTATTTTTACTCTATAACATTAAAAAAGGCCATATTACAGTAATGAAAATCATCAATACCAATGCAAAAGACAAAATCAGATGCATTACAGTAAAGAGAATTGGGAGCAATGTGCTTAATTATCTTGGAAATATTATTAAAATAATAAAAACATTCTAAGGGTCCTAATAGTAGACTATAATTCCGTTATGCAAAATATAACTTGGCTTTATATTGGTTCTGAGGTGAAATGTGACCTGGACATTTCTGGACAGGTTTTATAAGATTCAACTATATCTACAGAATGTGTTGTTGTCACACTTAAAGGTGCATTTTTTGTTTCTTATTAAAAAACGTTTTACACCTAAAGAAATGTGTTGTTATTTTGAAATGTATGTACGAAATCATAATCACTCACATGAGATGAAGACTCATATCAGTAACCTCATATCAGTAACCTCATAACCGTAACCATATAAAGGCAGTTTTACTCTACATGGAGAGGGTCCTCCTCATGGGGTTGGCCATGTTTGGATCACATGACAAGCCGAATACTGCTGGCTTAATTTCTGTGACCACCCTGTTAAATGTCACTTTCACTTGTGGTTTGAATTAATCATGGCTAACTGTGAATAGTGAATTTCTACAATGGCATAGATAACTGAAAAAAACAAACCTATTGTGCTTGAATGATGCTGCATCCAAACCCATTATGTGTCAGAGACATCCAAGGCAACATCTTCAAAAAAATACAGAGTGTACCTTTAAGGCCTTTGGACACCAAACGCGAATTTTGGCAGCAAATAAAAATCGTTGCAATTAACATTTTAATCTAAACAGTGGATTCCTGTGAAGCCATTCACACCTGGAGCGAACATTTGAGTGCTGACAAAGCAAAGCTTTTTTTTTTTTTTTTTTACTGTCATCTAAATTTTTTTTAATGTTCTTTACAATGTCTTTACATGTATTCTTTTCTATTTTCATAATTAAAAAAAATAGAATGCAAGATAAACACTAGTGAAACAACAAGTTCTCGCTAAAATGTGCTGCAAATATACAAATATCTTCTTAATGAATTGTTCTGTACTAAGAGGTGATTGCCACCAGAGGGCACTCTGTCCAGTCTTTACTTTACTTATCTGATATGCGAAAGAACAGTTCACCCAGAAATGAAAATTCTCTCATCATTTACTCCCCTCATGCCCTCCTAGGTGTGTGACTTTCTTTCTTCAGCAGAACACAAACCAAGTTTTTTTAGAAGAATATTTCAGATCTGTAGGTCCATACAATACAAGTGAATAAATATCAGACATTCGTAGCTCCAAAAATCACATAAAGGAAACATAGAAGTAATCCATAAGACTCAGTGGTTAAATCCATATCTTCAGAATTTATATAATAGGTGTTGTGACATTTACATCTGAAGGTGAAAGTTAAAGTGGAGATTGAGAGTAAAAAAATGACTGTTCTTTTTCTTACCCACACCTAACATATTACTTCAGAAGACATGGATTTAACCACTGGAGTCTTGTGGATTATGTCTATTTACTTTATTACTTCATGTGATTTTTGGAGCTTTAAAGTGCTGATCACCACTCACTTGCAGTGTATAGAAATACAGAGCTGAGATATTCCATTAAAAATCTTTGTTCTTATCATAATAAAAGTGTCTTTCAGATGGATGTTAAATTACAGATAAGCTAAATACACTTAACACTCAACTTCCTTATCGCTAACAGAAAAATTATATATTTTCTATGTGCGCAATATTCAAAATGCTTCAAGTTTACCTTTATCAAAACTTTCTGTTTTGAAAGCCCACATGACAACAATACATGTCAACATCTCACCAGAAGAGGGCAATATCACCTAAAAACTAGAGATGGTCTTTCATTTCTTAAAAGTGTGATATAAAAAAAATAAGACTAAGATTCAGCTTTATTGTCATTGTGCAGAGTACAGGTACAGACCCAATGAAATGCGGTTTTTTTCTCACATATCCCAACTAAGCTGGGGTCAGAGCACAGGGTCAGCCATGAAACAGCACCACTGGAGCAGATAGGGTCAAGGGCCCAACAGTGGTAGCTTGACAGTGCTGGGGCTTGAACCTCCAACCTTTCAGTCATTAACCCAGAGACTTAACCGCTGCGCTACCATACGTATAGCCTCTAGATGTTGATGATGATGATGATAAAATTATTTCCAATATGAGCCCACAATCTCTTTGTCATAACAAATGTATTACAATATCATGTATTACATCTTATATGACACACATCTATTCTTTTGAAACAGTGTATTTTAATGTTTATTGACTAGCCACATTCCCTTTTAGTGCCTTTCTGTAACTGCAAATTTTTGTTTCTTTTTTTAATGAACAGGGGGACTCAAAATAATTTTTGTGGTGATGCAGCGAGATCCAGCAGATGGAAATCACTTCAGCAAATCAGATGATTTGTAGATGGAATAGCAACTTTAATTTAACTTTAAAATGTTTTAATGAATAAAAATGAAATAATGAATAAAGAATTAATTTGATAATACAGAAAATAAATGATTATAAATGTTAAGATATATCCTAAGGATATACCCAAGTCCTGGAATAAACCACACAAAGTCTTGTCTTTGACTAATGAACTGAGTAAATGGGGGAAAAAAGTTAAATTACAGAAATGAGTTGAGATGAAGCGTCAAAGGTGGATATTAGATGCGTAGATCTAGAGAGCCGAGATGGTTAGTTTCACCCACATGTACGGTAAGTTCTTTATTTCCTCTTGAGACTGTGTCAGCAAGCACTTCCTTTTTTAGGTACAGAAAGTCCTGCACAATGATGTAACAACCTTAAGTGTCAGGTCAGGCTGTTTTGTTTTGTATAGAAGTGGGAAAATTGTTTGAGTGAAAAGACAGGCTACAACCCCACTCATACATTTATTTATACAAACGACTAGTACATTTACGTATCTCAGTGAGTTACGAGGACAGGTGACAGCCTATCCCAGCTAACATTGGGCGAAAGGCGGGGTACACCCTGGACAGGTCGCCAGTCCATCGCAGACATCCATAGTTGTACAGGCTAAATAAGAATGACTGCATTTCTGTCTCTCTCACTTATTAAGAAGGCTCTTTCAAAGTCTGTTCAGTTTATTGGTCAAGCAATATACGTTTTTTTAATTCCATCTGTAAAAACATGGAAACTTATTTATGATCATTGCGGTATCACTACATGATGCAGAACTAAGCCTGTAAATCACTCACAGGTTCATGTTAGTGGTCACGTCAGCTGTATTATTAATTTAGTCATGTTAAAACATTTAATTAAAGCTGACAAAATGAGGACCAGATATGCCATAACTACATGCCATTTGTGTTCCACGTTTTTTGGTCCATAAGTCTGAGATAGCATTTGACCATAACCTTGAGATTGTTACATTTATTTATTTCTCTTTTTAAATTGTATTTCTGATATTCTCTTTGCATTCTACTTTGTTAAATGAACACATAAATAATAAACATTGTACATGGGGGCTAGTTGTCACAGGGCTACATCTCAATAACTATAAGAGTCCAAATATACAAATGCTTGTTTTCTCTTGCCGGGTCTTTGTATACTGGTACATTTTGTCAACATGTGTTCAATTAACTGTATCTTTTTTTTCATGGGCAATGCAAGTGGATATATATATATATATTCCAAGTTTAATGAGTTCTCATTTGTGGTTTTATCTTTTGGGTTGATAAAACATGCAGACAAAAACATTTTGTGTTTCTAACTTGTAGGCTGCACGTTCTCCCTCAGGATAAACAGGATGTTTGTGCCAGCGCGAGGGCCGTAGACAAGCCCAGTGCTGATGGTCAGATAACACAGTGAGTTCCCAGAGTAAACCTCATCCTTCAATCTAGATTAAATGGGATTTAAACCACTATTCTCTCCAAGTTTAGATAGATGGATGTTTAGACAGGGCTCAGATGGGCTCAAGCTCTTCCTGTAGCGGTAGCCGACGTGTTTCAGAATCAGATACCAGTTGCTTTTTCTTATTTCACAAAGCATGGGTTTCTTTTCAGAACTGCAACACACTGTCTGAGCTCTTAAAAAACAGAATTATCAGTCAGAGCATGTTTGTGAAGTTACGTTTGCAGTTATGTTCAGAGTGTTAGCTCTAGAATGAAATCAGGCAAAGGTGGTTATGATCAGGAACTTGAAAACGAAGTCCACGTGTATTGTACATGTTTATGCCTGAAGCTGGTCTGAGAGAGGTTTTCAGAGAATCCACATTAAACTAGACAAAATTACAATTATTTTAGAACTAACGCCTTCTTCTTAACATTGGTACACGTACTTGTGGGTGTAACCCAGTGCTCGAACTTCTTTCACACTAACATCTTATTCCAGTGTGTTTCTTCACTCAGTCGAGATCAGTCAACAAACACACTGGAGTGCAGAGTTGACACACTTTGATACACCCATCTTTGCAGTAGTATCGATGTCTTTCTTTTAAAAAGAAGCATAAAAAACCTGTTACATGGATTATTTTCACAAAATTAATCATAAAATACAATAACAGATGGTAACCAGTGCATATCATAACCATGTGTAGCCTGTTAGCATTAGCGCCATGGATGCAGATAGTTAACATGACAAATCTACTGCATATGTAATATATTACTTTTAATCATCACTGAGTGATTAAAACAAGCTTCTTTTACCAATCTCATGTGCACTCATGTAGACTGAGGCATGTTGTCTCCAGTGTTGGGTATAAAGTAATGAATTACTAACTACAAATTACATCGTCTACAGTGTAATTAGATTACTGTACTAATTTCTCTGTCTGAAAGTAATTGCATTACTTTTTACTAATGACTTTCTAAAACCCTTATCAACCTCGACCAGATGAAAAATACAAGGTAAGATATAATTATAAGGAACTGACCAAAGATTTAAGGGGGCAGCGTTAAATTAGAAAACATACATTTTAACATTAGACGTTAAATTTTGATTTGAAATTCACCATTGTTTTATATAGAATTGTTCTATAGTATATAAAGTATTTAACACAGTTACATCAGAAGTAACTGTAATTAAATAACTGAAAAATGTAAAGTAATCCCTTACTTTACTTTTTTCATGAAAAAGTAATTTAATTATAGTAATTAATTACTTAGTAATGCTTTACACCCAACACTGGTAGTCACTTTATTTAATGTTTTACATGTTGTCTGTTGGACAGGATTCGCCTCGTATTTAAATGTTCCTCAGACATTTGGTCAGTATGCCAACATGACCTCACATGAGAAATCGACATGTTGCTTCAGTAAGTTCCTGGACAAGCATTGAACAGAAAAGAGTCATTTCCCATATGACATTTCCCATCTTTACTGACAGCGTGTGGTGCAAAACCTCAGAGACACAGGTTCTAGTCCCATGGGAACTATGAAGTATCGTGTTCATATACACAATGGTAAGATCGATTCAGATGTTGCATTTTTCTTTAAAAAAAATTGTTTTACTCCACTGATTGTTAGGTTTAGTGTTGGGGTTTGGTCAGGGGGTAGAGTTAATAAATTATGTATTCCTGTTGACTGTATTACATCCCTTACAACAAAAAAATATAACTAGTTTTTGGCACCTCTCTGTGGAAACTTTAGCTCACACAAGCCCATACATTCAACAAAACTGTGATTACAATTTCGGTAGGCACAGAACGATTTCAGCAGAGAGAATTTCAACCTACTGTCGCCAAACTCACAGTGGATGCATCCGAAAACGTAGGTAGCTGACTAGCTGCCTTGATGCCTAATCAGTAAACTGTTTAATCAACAGCATTTTTTAATTAATGGAACTTTTAAAGCTGAAGTATGTAACTGTTTCAGTGTTAAAATACTTTCTTCTGTCCCAGCTTCATGAACAGAGACAAAAATAAGTTGGTTAAGAGGTTAATTTTCTCAAAGACTGTAAATACTGTTTCTGTTGCACCAAAAAAAATTCCTATGTTTGATTAGAGCAAGAGAGACAAAAACACTGAATCAACCAATGGCATGAGCTGGGGGCAGGACTATCTGTTTGAATCGACCAAATGGCATGAGCAGATGAGGGGGAATATTTAGAAAGTTTATTTTTGCCATTCCGTTATAGTGGTGCAGAAATTACATACATCAGCTTCAAGAAAACTGATCTCAGAACAATTTGAAAAACATTTTCATCCTTATTTTATTATTCATTCTACCTCTGTATACACTCTACTAAGGCAGCATTTTCCAGTTTTCGGACACAGCCAGTGTGATCAGTCTGAGTATTCAACTATCTAGAAAGCACTACCTTCAATGCCGCGTCAACCACCCAGAACACCCAAGCAACTGCATATCAAAGCACAAACAACCAGTCATAACACCTAAGCATTTGCATGGCAAAACTCTTTGCATGACTTACAAACCCCTAGCATTGTGGCAGTGAGTTTTTTATTGGAGCACCACTCACATTTTCCTCAGAAAATGTAAAAAATGTACAACACAATGCTTTGTCTCCCCATATTCTATACTAAATATGACCATTAACCTTAGTTGTAAATCAGCATGGCATTTATTGCAGTTTTTGAATGGCTTTTATCTTAGTACACTGTAGAATGTAGTTGGCTGGAGGCAGTTTTAGTAAAGCCAGAGGTGGTAATATGGAGGAGCGTTTCCTGTAAGCGGCAATTAAACTTGGCAACTTTACCCAGTGCAGTCTCTGTTTACCAGCCCTTATTCATTTCTCTCCTCATATTCTGGTCTTTTTTACTATTTGTTTCAACATCATTCATTTAACTCTCATGTTCTGATGAGATTGTACTGTTATACTATGTTCAACTGTGTAAAAATAATAGTAGTCATTTCAAAAATGTCCCCTAAAGTTATTTTTGAAAGTTCCACTGTCCAATTCAAAACCCATTATACAGATATCATTAAAGCTTTAACTTTCTGTTCCGAAAATGCGGGAGGTAAAGAGGGCCAACATAACCACAGATGTAGAGCGGATTATATGTAGTGCTAATTTGACCTCGTGAAGCGACACAAGAGATGCCGTGTCGCAGGAATCCAAGGGTTATTTTTCCAAATGCACACAGGACGTTGAGTGTAATTTGGGTAGTGAGCAGTGTCATTAAATCAGCCAGACACACAGGGCATTCACACTCTCCTGCAGGACTTCTGTGCACACAAGTGCCATAGATGTCCAACACAATTCCTCCCTTGTGTACCATCTAAGCTCAGTTGGTCAAAGCTTGTTCATTACACAACATTGTTGATTTACTTGAAGTGTTGCGGAATCATGCAACGGTCATTTTCAAAGTTGAAAAGGTCTTATATGGAGGGCTGAGCAAAAAAAAAAAAAAGAAAAAAAAGCAACATCTTGAAAAGCAATTGCTGAAAGTTACTGAGTGTCAAACAAAATATGTTATGCCTTAATAGTGTTTTCCAATATAAATATGACCCCTAACACTAACTAACATTTGGTGTTTTTTTCCATGTACACTACCAGTCAAAAGTTTGGAGACTCTTGAATTAATTTATGTCTCGTGACATTAAAAACCTTTTGAATTGTTAAATATTTTGGTCACTATACCAACATAGTCTCACCACTTCTCACAATTTGTAATAAATCATAAGAGATGGTAAAATCATAAGATATTGAACGACTTGTCTTGTTTGAAACGGTATGACATTTATTCTCATAGAGACCAAATCTACCCAATACAGGGATCAAATTTGATCTCACCTCTTATTAAAACACTTTATTTTAAGAAATATCAGTGAGACTTCCCTTGTCCTTTTTTCTTCCGTGGAACACAAAAGTTATTTTTACTATTAAAATCATACTTCTTTTGTTATTTCATAGTTTTGATTATTTTTAAATAGGAATAGTAAAGAATGAACACTAAAGGTGCATTCAAAAATGCACTGGTAGTGTACCTTAATGCAGGGGTTCCCAAACTTTTCCATGACAAGGCCCCCCAAATACCACTAGGTTCTGGCCAAGGCCCCCCTTTTCCATGATGTGTTATTAAACCCATCGACAATACTACAGCAAATGTAGAAATAAATAAAACATCTAGGTGAACATCCATTAACCTTTATTTGTGTTGTAATAATAACATTTGTATGACAGATCTTCATATATGGTAAAGTAATTTCAACATTCAACATTGTATCTGTGTGTCAGTGAATGGAAAAAGAGAGAGATCTTAACGAGTGTGTGTGTGTGAGTGTGTGTGTGTGTGAGAGTGTGTGTGAGAGTGAGAGAGTGTGTGTGAGTGTGTGAGTGAGTGTGTTTGTGTGTGAGTGAGTGACTGAGTGAGTGTGAGTGAGTGTGTGTGTTTGTGAGTGAGCGTGTGTGAGTGAGTGAGCGTGTGTGAGTGAGTGTGTTTGTGTGTGTTTGTGTGAGTGAGTGAGTGTGTGTGTT
Source organism: Moxostoma hubbsi (assembly GCA_032164185.1). Taxonomy (NCBI): domain Eukaryota; kingdom Metazoa; phylum Chordata; class Actinopteri; order Cypriniformes; family Catostomidae; genus Moxostoma; species Moxostoma hubbsi. The sequence continues at coordinate 12,565,429 of JAVLUX010000048.1, forward strand.
TGTGAGTGAGCGTGTGTGCGTGAGTGTGAGTGTGTTTGTGTGAGTGAGTGAGTGTGTTTGTGTGAGTGAGTGTGTGTGTGAGTGTGTGTGTTTGTGAGTGAGTGAGTGTGTGTGTGTGTGTGAGTGTGTGTGAGTGAGTGAGTGTGTGTTTGTGTGTGTGAGTGAGTGAGTGTGTGTGAGTGAGTGTGTTTGTGTGTGAGTGAGTGTGAGTGAGTGAGTGTGTGAGTGAGTGAGTGAGTGAGTGAGTGAGTGAGTGAGTGTGTGTGTGTGTGTGTGTGTGAGTGAGTGAGTGAGTGTGTGTGTATTGTCTCCAATACGTCTGCTCACAGTGTTATCAGAGAGTGGTACAGCGTCAATTTTCTTGGCAGCATCCTCATCCAGTAGCTCTTTTACAATGTCTTTGTAGCAGGTAGTATCAAATCCTCCCCAATTGTGTGCGACTTTTTAGCTCGCGCAATATGCAAGGAACCCAAAACTATGCCTTCAATGCTCTCTCAGGGACAGTAGCGAATGTTGCTGACTGCCTGGTCAAATGTTCTTCCTTTCTTTTAAAAAAGTCGATTGGTTTTTCGGCCTCTGCTGGATGCTTCTGGTTCAGGTGACGTTTAAGTTTCGATGGTTTTAAGCATTCGTTGGAGAGGATCTCGAAGCAGAGAACGCATTTGAGGCACTCATGTCCATTCTTCTGCGTGACGCATGTAAATCCATACTTTATGTATGCTGCCTGTATTTTTTTTTTTATCTGAGGTTTCGATAGCTGGCTCGTCGGGTTTTTTCCTTTTTAAAAATCTATCCATTTTGATAGAGCTAGCCAGCTAACTAAATAAATAGCTGAATAGCTGAGCACTGGCGGTTGTTACCAAGGCTAAACTGACAGATTACGTGTACCAGCCAATCAGAAAGATTAGAATTAAAAGTTTAATGTTCAGATATGCGACAAATTATTATAATGCTATTTCATAACAATACTCATAATAATATAAATATTTTTATATATTTTTTAATATTTTTAAAATATTTATAAAATTTATAATTATTTTTTTTTGCTTTTTTTTTTTCTTCTTCCAACTTGCTGCGGCCCCCCTGGCGCCCCCTGGCGGCCCCCCAGGGGGCCGCGGCCCCCACTTTGAAAACCACTGCCTTAATGTACACTCAAGCCAAATGTACTTCATCCTCTCCCCTAAACAAAACAGTGCATAGGAAGGCAACCTAGGACAACATGTCACACTTTCCAAATGAAGCAAGACAGGCATCGCTTTCCGAGCTAGTCATGACTGTCAGCCTCCTTAGAGGGATCTGTTCTTAATCTTTTGGTTCCAGTCCATAGAAAACAATTCTTCTGAGCTGATGTGGACTGCATGCCGTGAGAATCAACAACCCTTTGCAAGGCCACGATTTGATATGGGGCACTTTAATATTGATAAAACTGATTCCCAGGAGGCACGTTAACATGAACCATTTATGGGTGTGCTGACACGAAAGCTAAAAATATTTGATGGAAATATACTTTTAAACATCACAAATCCTTTCTATGATCTAATGGACGCCAAAGTGGGTTTACATAAAAGGAACAAAAGCATTGAATCTTGAAAATGTATTAGTTTGGTATTGTGGATTTATTTGAATTTTTTATATTGAAACTTCCAACCTAAGTTATATAGATGTTTCATTGTGATTTGAATCAAGCGCAACTTTTTAACAGATTTCTGATGTATAATATACAGTGGCCTCTAAAACTGTTTGGACACTTAAGTCACACTTAAAAATGTATGAATGTCTTTCAATATAGATAATTAAATATCAAACCAAGTGGTATTTTTAGAAAGCACTGAAGTGCACTTTTCAAGCAAAAACATTTTATAAAACGAGGTTTGTCAGGCTTTAAATTACACAACAATATATATACATTCAAAATTAAGACAAATAATATTAAGACAATTTTGCTTGTCAAACTATGTGGAAAAAGTCCATAGTTAATGTGACTGACTACACCTATACTGCTAGGACACCTGTGTGAACTTGAGTGGAACTGACTTCATTCACTTAACATCACAATGGGAGCAGTTGGTTAAAAGTTATTGCAAATGGCTCAGAAAAGTAGTTAGTTCTGAAAAAAAGGACCAACACCATTTGATGGAAGATTTTGTTATATAATGCAATGAAATTCATTCATTTTAAGTGTGGTGAAATGTCCTAATGGGGCCAAAGTTCAACTCAACTTGAAATGTGAAATAAAATTGTGACAGTAACCAGAAAACAAAGACATTTACTAAGAGCCATACTTTACAAAACAGCTTCACTCAAAAATGACCAAAACCCCAAATCTGACATTTAGCTTAAGGCTAAACAGACTCCTGATGCAAACTCTTTCAACTCTTGCTTCAAAAAGACACTGCTTTTCATCTGGTCGGTTGTTTGGGGGGAAAGGATGAGCTCATTAGAGAGATAATTCCACATCAATTCATTTCTTTCTCTGTCTCTGTCCTCCCCACGCCTAGCAACATTCTACATTTATTTTAACACCACATTCTGGTAAAGAACCCACCCAGCTGTTGTTCCAGCATCTTCCCTATACCTACATACCTCCACATCTCAGGTCATTCAAATTAGTGATGTGTCATCATGGCCAAATAGTAGTCCAACGACTATTCTATTAGTGAGGTTGGCTAGTTAATCTACTGAAGATTTTTTTTTCAATTAGTGTGAGTACATCGTCCTGTGCTTTGGTGGTTAAACATTTTCCACGCCTATGATGATCTAACAAAGTAAACATGAATGCATATTTCATTAATCCAGCACCCTAACCCCAACCCCAACCTTCAACCTGAATTTAAGTGGAGTACAATCTAATCTTAGAGAGAAAATGCATCCTCCAAATTGCACTTATCATTAATAAAGTGAACGTGATTATTTCCTGGTTTCCACAGGAACAGTAGCACCTCAGGAAAAGTTAAACACATTTGAATCAATGCAAAAAGGTGATGGGAGATGACTCTTGTCAGGAACTCGGCAGAATGGGTCAATTTCAGGGTACTGGAACATTCAGTAGCAACATGTCAACGTTCATGTAATCATGTTGTATGTAAACAGCATATATTTTATATAAAATATAAAAACATTTGAGGAAACCAGGATAATTGTACAGGGATTCTTTACGACTGATTGGTCGACTGGTCATTCAGACAGTACATTTTCAAAATATGTCGTTTTGCACATCCCTAATTTTAATCACCAGTTCAAACATGTTAGCAATGTACTTCCTCTGTCTCTTGACCCTCAATACAGGACAAAATATGTCTGTTCTGTTCCCATATGTTTTCAACATTTACAGTCTCAATGTGTTTGCCACAGAGGTGTATAAACACAGGTGTTGAAGGTGTTGACACAGGAATGGTAGGGTGAACCACACAGATGCTCTTCAGAGGGCTCAGAGTGGTCCAAGATAAGTTTTGCTAAATCTGTTTTTATGGTAAAGGATGTGTAGGCTGATTCTAGATCAGTGAGGAAAGGCACCATTCCAGACTCTGTTATCTCAAGGCAGCTTGAAATGTAATAGTTCAGCACAGCGTAAATGCAACATGAAGTGATGTTGTAATACAGCTTTAACATTTTCAAGAGCCCAGCCTGGGAGGAATTTTATGCTTAGAAAAATGGAATTGTTTATATTGGGGATGGAAGATATCCTCCTCTGGAATTATGAGGAGGAATGAGTTCAGAACTTCTTAAACTACTTCAAAGAATCCTCATTAAAAAATCCTCCATGTGCAGCAATGACAGCTTTGTAGATCTTTGGCATTCTAGCTGTCAGTTTGTCCAGATACTCCGGTGACATTTCACCCCACATTTCCTGTAGCACTTGTTATAGATGTGACTGTCTTGTCGGGCACTTCTCACGCACCTTACAGTCTAGCTGATCCCACAAAAGCTCAATGGGGTTAAGATCCATCACACTCTTTTCCAATTATCTGTAGTCCAATGTCTGTTTTTCTTTGCCCACTCTAACCATTTCTTTTTGTTCCCTGATTCTTCTCTTTACTGTTGTACATGAAACTGGTGTTGAGCAGGTAGAATGCAATGTCTATTTCTCAAACTAGAGACTCTGATGTATTTATCCTCTTGTTTAGTTGTACATCTGGACTTCCACATCTCTTTCTGCCCTTGTTAGAGCCAATTGCACTTTGTCTTTGAAGACTGTAGTGTACACCTTTGTATAAATCTTCAGTTTCATTCCTCAAAACAATGACTGACTGACGAGTTTCTAGAGAAAGCTGTTTCTTTTTTGCCATTTTTAACCTAATATTGACCTTAAGACATGCCAATCTGTTGTATACTGTGGCAACTCAAAAACAAACACAAAGACAATGTTTAGCTTAATTTAACAAACCAAATAGCTTTCAACTGTGTTTGACATAATGGCAAGTGATTTTCTAGTACCAAATTTGCAATTTAGCATGATTACTCAAGGATAAGGTGTTGGAGCTGCTGCCGACTGCTGGAAATGGGCCCTGTCTAGATTTGATCAAAATTACTTTTTTTAAATAGTGATGGTGCTGTTTTTTTTACATCAGTAATGTCCTGAGAATACTTTGTGATCAGTTGAATGCCAGTTTGGTGAATTAAAGTACCAATTTCCTCCTGAAACACCTAAATCTGTACATTATTCAAAACCTTTGGCCATTTCGCTGGTCTAAACAACAGTGGTCTTTGACTCATTTACAGATTTTTTGAAACATTGACTCATAATTTCAATTGCTGTGCATCATTTTGAGAAATAAAAAATAAGAAAAACTTTTTAACCTAGTGCATCACTTTTGACTTAACTCTCTCTCTCACAAACACTCCTGTACCTGTATTGGAGCTTCAGAAATATGTGTGCTTCTCATCTGTAACACTTTAGTGTGATATCAGGCACACTGAAAAAGTTCAGTGAAATTGTGCATGTGTGCGCATTTTCAAACATTTCGAACAGTTGTTTATTTCCTTTAAAAGCCGTACATAACCAGCAAAGTTTTAAAGTTTTGATTTAGCTTTTGATTGATTTGATTGACAGGCAGAACTTTTAGCCAAAAACCTTAGTTTCACCAGACTTGCGCTTGGGGAGTCAACAAATATATAATTTATGCTTAAGCCTATACACTGTCATGTATATACCATTATAATGGATGCCATGCCCCTGAATGTAGTACTTATTATAAAATAAAAAAAGGATGACAAATAGAAAATTGACAATGACTGAAATTTTACAGTTCAGTTGTCAGATTTACTGATAAATATATTTTTCTGGCTACAGTATGTGGTTGCTAGCATCCATTGGGTGGTGGCTAGGTAGTTTCTTAGTAGCCTTAGTTGAATGAGCAAGGTATCATTCATTTCTTTTGCACAAAATGTTTGGGACAAGTTACGTAGTGAAGTTTAATACTCAGGGTTAAGGGGTTTGCTGCAATTCCTAACCGAAAGTATGAGACATGGAAATTATGCTAAGACTGTGACAGGGCAGAGGGCGTTATTCAAACCCGGTCCCTTATCGGGCTAATTGAGCCTCGGAGAGGGATAAAGGCCGATTGCAGACGAGAGTAATGCAGTTCAATGGAAAGGAGGAGGCGAGAACTGGTTTGACGATATAAATAATATTTTAATTTAACAAAAGACAAAACACAGATGACGGGCATGTCCGTAAACGATCTCTCTCTCCCGCAATTGGCCTTTATACCTCTCCGAGGCTCAATTAGCCCGATAAGGGACCGGGTGTGTATAATCACGACCCGGCCCCGCCCTCTGCCCTGTCACAAAGACTAATTATTTAAGTATCTTATTTGTGATGCATCTTTGTCATTTGATAAATAAATGAGACCCTACTTTGAGAGAAAAATCAAAAACAGAAACTCTGTTGTTGTTGTATTAGCACTTCAGAAAGCTTATTGTCCTGTTTCCTTTCTATTTAGGAAGCTAACGATCACTGAACTGCAGTAACAGAGGGTGAATTATTATTGAGGGTAATAAAGTGTGAAATGTTGTTTTTAGCACTTTAGATTGTGAGGCACAGTCATGGAGCCATAGAGCTTTGGGAAGTTTGGTTTAATAGCTAGTCAGTCTGTTCTTGATTGGATGCGGTGAAAAGGTCAAAAGGACACATGCTACCTCTGCAGATCTTTATCTCCTCTTTTTATGTGGGTAGACTGGTAGAAGACTATCAGCAAACAGTTTATCTCACTATTCACCCTCTCTTATGTGTCTTTGCAACACAATAACTCTGAATACATCTGTTGGACAAAAAAATTATAATTGAGAAGATTATTCTGGCCATTCTCAGCTCAGAGTCTCCATTGGTTGGCGACTTTATTTGAGTGTGTGACACAATGAATTTCAGGAACTTTTAAAGGAATTTCTACAAGCAATTTCTGAGGCTCAATTTGTTTAGGTTTGTCTTAGGCAACCCAAGTTGTCTTTTAGGGCTCCAAGCACCTTAAAAAAATCTATGTCCTCAAGCAGCCTATTGTTTTATGGTTACCTTCACAGGGCACTTACATTATACACTAGAGAAAACATTGACAAAACTTTTGATAAATAGGAATGCGCAATATCCATTTATTGGGTGTGGAAAGATCCAGATCGATTTGAAAGAAGGTGGGAATAGAGCTATTTGTATTGACGAAAGTGCAGATGGTCTGAAATTCTCATTGGTCAACAGATGTCTACGTCAAAGTTTGTTGCAACATAACTTTTGGTTTCATGATGGAGCATTACTAAATGTCCTCTGTGGTTTGTGATTACTAAAGTCAGATGCTTGGAACGTCAGGTCATGTCACGTCAAGTCAAGTAATTTTAGTTTGTTTAGCTCTTTTCACAACAGATGTTGTTTCAGGGCAGCTGTGCAGGAAATTATACTAAAACAGAAAATTGAGCTGTAATGTCTAGTCATCATTGTGCGATTTGATCAAAATGTGATTGTAGATTGTGCCTTAAGTACTATTTGTATTTAGATTCCCACTGAGCAAGCCAAAGGTGACCATGGCAAGGAACAAAAAACTCCATAAGATGTTGGTTAATTGAGAAAATTAACCTTAGTTGAATCAAGGCTCACTTTGGGGGTCAGTTCCTCTCTGGCTAAACAACATGAATATAATGGCAATATTAGTTATTATTTATGTGTAGAACAAGTCATGGTTTAAATTAGTAAACTAAGTAAATGTTAGGGGCCAGTGTTTGAACAAAATTATTTTGTATAAACTGTAAGATTAGTTACAAAATCTTTGAAGTCCATTCTGTATTAACTGTGGAAATGCATGTAGATGCAGTATCCTTTGTTATTTTGCTGATGAAGGCTTTTGCTGGCAGTTAATTAATTGTCTATGTATTCCATTTTAAGAGAGTGTAGTCCATCCTTTGACCAAGATGATACAGGCAACAGTCAGTGAGGGGCATCGCAGTCCAGCTGGAAGCTTATGGCTGGTAATTTTGGTAAAGTCCATCCTGAGTCAAAGGTTCAGTCAGTGGCACATGAACTAATCCATGTCTTGGTGTTGGCATCCGTTCATCCTCTGTGAAGTCCATCGTAGTAGACTGAACTGAAGTCTGGCTAGCACAGACTGCAGTTAGTGATCATCACTCAGCGACACATAGCAGTGGGAGTCGGACATCAGGCAGGACAGGAGTTGTTGAAACTTTGACCGAAACGCTATTGAAACTTTCTTTATTTAATATATACTGGTATACAGTAGCAGGCTGTGCATTTAAAGTCTAGGCCTTCAGTGTGATTCATGCCATTAAGAAAACACAGTTTCACAATGAATAAGACACCCTATGCCTTTGGGCATCATACATTATGTTGCAGCTAACTAGTAATACTAATTGACATTTTAAAAACACATCCACGCATGAAAGCCAGAACTTGAAATGCTCAAGCAAGCCTAATTTTAACTGCAGACATTCAAAAATCATAATGTTTCATATGAATCTACCAAGGAGGTCTATAATACCTAATAATAATCTAATAATATTTGTAATTTAAATGTTGCTTGCAATAAATTTCGTTTCGTCAGGGTACACGGTAATGCTGTGTTCCATTCAAGTTGGATGTGGGATATTCCTACTTGATATCTCTGACTATAAATGCATTCCATTCCCCAATATTTGGAACTGCAACACTCCTGTTAGCTTAGCAGGTGTTTGACTCTCATTAAAGATGTCTCTTAGCAACCCAACTGATAAACAAGCTGCAGCGCTAGCATATGTGCTTCAGGTGTACGATTATCAGAAGAAATTATAATGTTTTATATACCTGTTTCTACAGGTGTTTGTTAAACAAGCTTTAATATCATGTAATGTGGAAACAAACTAATTTTTTGATATTACTTAATAAAGTTCATGTTTATCACTTACTTTGTATATCTCCCTGAGTGTCCACATGTTTGTGTGACATCATGCCCCTGCATCTCGGCAAAATCGGAGCTGAGAATTTCTGCACGAGCCTTCAAGTTGTAATTCTGACTTCAAAATGCATTCTATTGCACTTTTCCTAGTAGGAAGTTGTAAAATCCGACTTTCCGTGTTGAATGGAACGCAGAACTACTTTTCAAAACTTGATCCAGCACTGAATGCTCCAGCAGCCTAATATACACTTAGAAAACTCCTGATGTTGCTTTAACAATGCAAAAAGCCCTAACCAATTTACTTGAAGTGAAAATCAGTCCTTTTTTTCTGATTAATAAATTAAGCAATCACACGTTCATACAGAACATTTCATGTTTTAAACCCATAAGGATCTCTTTCTCAATGGCAATGCCAGCAATGATGACAGCCGACTCATCAGACAGCTTGCTCTTACTCTTTTCGCTCTTGAATAACGTACATCACATGAAGCGTGATTGAGTCACTCAAGGCCAGCTAGAAGGCCTCGCCCGGGACATATCCTAGAGATCACACCCTCCAAGAAGAAATACATCAATCTGATTTGCTGATGAATCTGACAATCTGACTTTTGTTGCCCATACATTTGCACTGTTGAGGGATTCTGTGGAAATTTTGAAGGCCTGACGGGGAGGAGCTCAAACTCACATGATGTGATTTGTGAAACAGTTGTCACACTTTGCTTGTAAGCATCAAGGAATAAATTCTGACTGGATAAACTTTTCATTTTTCTCTATTCGTTTGTAGATTAATTAAAGGTGCAGTATGTAAGATTCAGAAACTTTTGTTATTACTGACACCTGTGGCCGTTAAGTGAACTGCAGCTAGCTACCTGTTGCTTGTGCTCGTGCTCGTGCACACACTCCATAGGGACGCGAGCGAGCATCGACCAAAACAATGACGTAATGTACAAAGAGACTGAACGTGATTCACCGGCATCATGCTGAAAAAGAGGTAGCAAAATTAAAATTACAGTTATGATTGTTTTACTACAAACTTTGAGACTAAACTAAAACTAATTATCAGCTAACATAGCATACTGATACACAGAAACAGCTATATACTGCTGAACTATACCAGACAGTTTACTGTTGCACTGCAGTTATGTTGCACTATTGTATGTTTTGTATGACATATGTTGTACTACGAATAAGAAACCAGCGTATTTGCTAAAATTTATCCTGTATACCTGACATTTATTATAAAGTGAAGATTGTTGAAATTATCAGAAAGTTACGAAGCAAGGTAGCTTGCAATTCGTCAGCGTTAGCAGGCAAAATCAAGTAAGCTAAAATTACACAGATCAATCCTTATGGCACTATATTTCACATGCTTTGCAGTTATGTAAGCTTACTGGTCCAATAAGAAGAATACCAATTCAGGGTCAGTTTTGATCCCCAAAGACAGGTTACTCAAGGTTGAGTAACTCTGTTGGTAGGAAAATTCCTTTCTTGTGGTATTTACATACACTCAAAGGGCATGATTAACTGCATACATTTTTATAACATGTTTTTTTATAATTAATCACACTGAAGTGTTCAAGTTATAAAATATACTATTTAAGATTCATCAAACCTTTTATTTTGACTTTTCATAACTGAGATGTACAATGTACAATCCAAGCAACAAACTCAAGCTCTCTGATATCCATACACACCTCAGCAGTTTAAATAGGGAGTGGAATAAAACATCTCTTGGAATGTCCCCTCCTTGACTCAAAACAGTGTCAGAAAGCACAATGTTTTGAAAGTGAGGTTGGAAGAGCATATACAGTGGGGATGTTTTAAGAAAAGCGAGGATTGGACAATGGCAGGACCTGCTTCTTTAAGACGATCTCAGGTCCTTTCTGAAGTTCCATTGGGCGGTCTGATTAAAGACATACTGGAAGTCTTTGAAGACATACTGATAAGATATTTGAAAATACATGCAGAGGGTCAGACTAGAAAAACAGAGGGAGCTGGGTAGACATGGAACATAAGGCAAACACAGAATTATTGCCGCCTTCCCTGACATTCTTTTATGACCTTGTATCACACTGTGCTAGAATAACCTTTGTTTGGACATATGGAGCCAAAATGCATATTTCTTGAATGCCAGTGAAGATGAATGGTTCTATCAAATCTATGGGGGCCGAGACAGTTTGATGTGATATAGGACATCAGCATAGGCCTCTTTCTACACTTGATCTTTAACTAGTGAATAAACAATGTCTCATGAAAAGGACACATCCAACATATATGCCATAAACCTCACAAACTAAAGCTGCACAAGTTGTGTTCTTTTAGTTTTTGGTCCTTTGATTTCTCAGAACCAACTCTATAAATACTTTATCAGATTATACAGATCAAATGTGTTTCCAGCAATGTGGAACAACTCTTTGTTTCTCTAACAAGAACAAATATTTGGTCTGTCAGACAGGAACAACAACTGTAGTTTGTTTGTTTTCTGTGTTTTTTGCTGTGACACTGGACTAGTAGCTGTTCGTAAAGCAGTTCAATGGAAAGGAGGAGGCGAGAACCGTCTTGACAATATAAATAATATTTTAATGTAAACTGAAACCGAAAGACACAAACACACACATAGGATGGACAGCTGCCCGTAAACATTCTCTCTCTGGCGCACCGCAGTCCGTAGTCGGCCTTTATCCCTCTCGGAGTCTTGATTAGCCTGATAAGGTGTGTAAAATCACAACCCTGGCCCCGCCCTCTGCCCTGTCACACTGTTGTTGCACTTCACTGACAATTAAGGTAAATATTTGTCTACTAGCGAGCTTTATAGGGCAATCCTGTTTCAGTTTCAGGCTTTTGACACTTTTTGATTTTGAGTAGATCATTTGTGGGCTGGACTCAGCTGAACAGCAATTAGTACTTAAATAGTGAGAGAACTGTACTGTCATTGGAAGTGGCAGCCCTTGTGTGCAGCCCTCTTCTTGTAAGGATCTCAGGTAAAGACCTGCAAGTCTATCTGCGTGAGTCCTATCTCAGGTAAAGACCCGCGAGTCTACCTGCACAAGTCCACCGAGCAAGGACACTGACAAAGAGTCAGCCACTACTTTAAGTTTTGCCCCATTATCTCTTTTTCTCATTGTTCTTATTTATTCTACTCATAATATGTGTTTTCAGTACATTCCTGTTGTCTCATGTAGGCAAAAATCTACATGCACACGCTGTAGACTATGCAATCCAGAGCATCTTAGGTCACTTAGCACTGCCTCTCCACAGCTCCTCTCCATCTCTTTTGGACTGTGGAACTGCCAGTCAGCTGTCAATAAATCTGTCTTCATTCCAGCCTTTGCCAGTCAGCAAAAACTCAATGTTTTGTCTCTGAATGAGACATGGATCTGAAGAGACAACACTGCAACTACCTCAGCTCTCTCTACTGACTTCACTTTCACCCACACCAATCGTCTGACTGAGCGGGGTTGGGGAACCGGTTTGCTCATTTCAAACTCATGGAAATTCATATAACACAAGTTTTGTATATCATGCCTGCCCTAATCCTGCTAAAATCCACTTTTTGGTCATCTATTGACCCCCAGGTCAACTAGGCAACTTTGTTGAAGAGCGGAATGAGGACAGCACCCCGCTGGTGGTCCTTGGGGACTTTAACATCAACCTGGAAAAACCTCAAGCAGCTGACTTTCTAGCTTTTCTGACTTAATTTGACCTTACAAGAAGCTACAAATGCTCTACATTAACTTCTTGCTTTGATAGTGTCTTACCTCTTACCTCCAGGTCAGCACATGCCACACCCTCTAGAATTGTTGGAGACAATTCATAATAACTGAACCAATCTGAGGGCTACGGAGAGAAAATGTCAAAATACCCTGCTGACCTGTGAAAGTATCAATCACTTCTTGCCTCTTTTTCTGCTAGAGTTTTTGCAGCTAAAATTGATTATTACCAGAACAAGATCAGTAACACTTCAGATTCCTGTACTATTTTCAAGTTTATCATCTCTTCTCTATCCTACTACTTCTGTGACTGCTGATAACATTGCCATGTTTTTTTTACAGACAAGGTAGAGAGCATCAGCAGCCAGTTCTCTACACCTAAAACCCACAGCTACTCTCTTCCAACATCCCATCCTCTGTTTATCTCTTTCTCTCCTCTCTCTGAGACTGAGGTCTCCAAAGTGCTTCTTTCTAACCATCCTACCACTTGACCTTATCCCCTCCCATCTCATGCAAGCTGCCCCTCCATCAATCTTACCTGCACTCACACAAATAATCAACGCATCTCTCACAATTGGAAACTTTTCTAATACATTCAAACAGGCTTGAGTAACCCCACTGTTAAAAAACCAACACATATCTCCACAGTCGTCGACAACTACAGACAGGTCACTCTCCTACGCTTCCTGTTTAAAACACTTGAGAGGGTCGTATTCAAACAGTTGTCTGCATTTCTTGCAAAGAACAACCTACTCGACAGACATCAGTCTGGCTTCATAAAAGGACACTCAACAGAGTCTGCCTCTTGTCAGTAGTTGAAACTCTGCAACTGGCAAGAGATAACTCCAAATCATCCATCCTCATCTTCCATGGCTTGTCTGCTGCCTTCGACACAGTGAACCACAAGATCCTCCTGTTCACCCTCTCTGATCAGGGCATCACAGGAACACTGTTTGTATGGTTTGAGTCATATCTCACTGGCACATTATTCAAGGTCTCCTTGAGAGGAGAGGTGTCCTAGACACACCAGCTGACCACTGGAGTACTTCAAGGATCAGTGCTTGGACCCCTTCTCTTCTTGATGTAAACAACATCACAAAGATCTGTCACTGAGCACATGGCTATTCCTACCACTACTACGCAAATGATACGCAGCTTTACCTGTCATTCCAGACTGATGTCCCTACTGTCTCAACTCGTATCTCTGCCTGCCTCTCGGCATTTTGGCCTGAAAGAAGGAAAGACACCTTCAGCTCAACCTTGCCAAGACAGAACTCATGATCCCGGCCAAACCATTTGTTGACCACAACATCACTGTTCATCTTAGTTCAACTACACTAACACCAACCAGAACATCCCAGAACCTGGGAGTGGTCATAGATGACCAGCTTCATTTCACTGCACACATCTCATCAACTGCCCGATTTTGCAGATTTGCACTTTACAACATCAGGAAAATCAGTCCTTTCCTGTCTGAATATGCTACACAGCTCCTGGTCCAAGCTCTAGTTATTTCAAGACTGGACTACTGCAATACTCTGTTGGTTGGCCTTCCAGCTAACACATTTAAGCCACTGCAGATGGTCCACAATGCAGCAGCATGTCTGGTCTTCAATCAGCCTAAAAGGGCTCATGTCACCCCACTCTTGATTCACTCCATTGGCTACCTGAAGCTGTCCACATCAAATTCAAGGCTTTAACTCTGGCATTCAGGACAGCCAATGGAACTGCACCGTCTTACTTCAATTCACTTCTTCAGGTCTATGCTCCAACTTGCTCTCTGCTGTCTATGAACGAGCGACGCTTGGTGGTCCTATCTCAAAGAGGCTCAAAGTCAATATCACGATCGTTCACTTTCTCTGCTCATCTGTGATGGAATGAACTTCCAACCTCCACATGATCTGCTGTTATCTTCTCAACATTGGCTACTTATACTATTTATTCCAGCATCCTTTGCACTATGCTTCATTGCACTGTGTACATGTATGCATGTATGTGTACCTGTATATCACATCCACCTCCGACATATACATAATAATGATAATAATAATTTTACTCCTGCATCCTTTGAACTCTGATCACTGCACTATTTGTCAATATGTCTATATTGTTTTTGTTCATAGTGTGTATATTTGTGTTGTCTACACTGTAGCCTGTGTCTGATTTTATTTGTATTTTATTATTGTGTTATAGTATTTTTGTATGAGTAAGCACATCGTGAGCAAGGCACAATCCTGAGTCAAATTCCTTGTATGTGTACACATACCTGGCAATAAAGCTGATTCTGATTCTGATTCAAGAACCAGCTGAAAACACATGTTCCGTAAGCACTTAACCAACCCACACTAATTGCAATTACTTCTGCACTTAACATGCACTTAATGTACAGGGAAAAAATACTTGTCTGTCTCTTTCTTCTGTGTAATCATCTTTCCTACTACAACCACTGTGAGAACTTGGCAGTCCTACACTGCAGATGTTGTTAAACTTTGTATGAGAAATAGCTTTTTTTGTATCTTATTTGTAAGTCACTTTTGATAAAAGTGTCTGCTAAATGACTAAATGTAAAATGTAAATGTCTAACCAAACAGTTATAATGCTTTTTAAAATGCACAATATTAGACAGTTCAAAATTTGACAATGATAGACTGTTCAGATGGCTAACATACGTAGACTTGTTTGGCTACAAACCTGAGATGTTAGAACAAATGTCTAGAGTGTTTGCTGCTATTCTTAGACAGTAGGTTGTAAATACCCCAAAATCCAATAGATAAAAAGACAATCAGAAAAGCCAAGATAAGACATTACACTCTTCAGACAGGCAAATCACTATCACAAAACCTGGTAACAGAAGACATCTGTCTGTGAAGAATGTGATTAGTATACAAACACTACCTACAGTAGCTTTGACATTCAGGACTTTGGGGAAGATGTTCTGCTTGGTATCTTCTGCTTGGATCCCTGAATGATCATGAGGACATCAAGGTGAAAACAGGCCGTAAAGTTCTGAAGTGGTGAGGATCAGCCACTGATGGAAAAGGAAGCTGTTATTATTCAAATGTTGTAAGTTACTGTATAAACAAATTTCAGATGTTTGGTGTCTCAATGTGAAGGATAGGAGGCGGGTATGGGCTTGGGGCAGTTAGGATGTAGAGATGGTCCAGGACAAAAAGGAGAAGGCTCGAGAGATTTTACTTTGTCCAACACCCATAAATACATACCCCATCAGTACCCACTAAACTTCACATTTCAAACCATCCAACTATCCACTAAATTTGTGTCAGGAAGCTTTGACTCACACCAGTGACCGTAAGCATACCAAATACCAGCACAATAAATCTCCCACATGTTGCTAGTAAAACATACCTTTAAAATAACTGGCTGATTCCTTGGAAGAGATATTGCAAGAGGTGCGTTTTGACCTGCTATACAAAATAAGGGATTACTTAATAGATAGTGATTGATGACATTTAAATTTTTGCTTTTTTATTATCATTTAATGCATGCTTGTCTGTCTTCAGAAAAAGTATTAACAATATAAAAAAATTCAGCTGGGGAAGTTTCTGAAATTTGATATGGAATAAACCAACTACGTACACTATTTAAATATCAAACTACAAACCAATATTTGGTACCAAACATTTGCCTAGCTTAATTTATTCTGAATATGCAACCCTGTTACCCATTCTGGTGTAGTTTATTGCTAGAAAATTATAACATGACACAAATCAGGGCCCCAACACATCCCAAATTCTGGTAACAAGGTTGCAAATATTGCACACCTCATCTCCTTAAATATGATATGATTGACATACGATAGATCACATGTTTGACAAGGTTGATGATGTTCTGAAGGTTAAGCACCTCTTGTCATTTACAATTTGTTGAACAAAAAAATATGAAATAAAATAATTGAGTGTCGTTTTTGAGTTTAAGGAATTGTACCATGTTTGTGGAAAGTGCCTACAACATCATGTAACCATCACATTCCCTTTACCCGGTTCAAGATCTTCCATTTGATTAGAACCAAGAGTACTTGTAGAGTGTGATAGTGGTCCATACAACCTCCCCGAACATTCCATTGCCAATGTACCATCCCCAGGCTGGAGTGCTAGGTTGGACACTGTCCTATGGGAATACTGCGAGAATGTGGAGTCTGGTTTGTACACAGCATGGGATAGCAGCATTGGAAAGGGGGTGTGTGATAGAGTGGTTACGCTGAGGTTTCACAAAACACTTTTAAAATTTTATATTAATTAATCATTGTGTAGAGTGAATGGTTATTTTAGAGCTGAGTAACTGAGGACTAATTTTAGGCAACCCATGAAACCAGGCAAAACCTTTTTGTTTTTGTGTGCGTAAGTGCATGTGTCGGCAACAGGCTGAGGCTCTGGGAGAGTGATGACCTGTCGCCCCAAAGGGAGGGATAAAATGGCGTTTCCCATTTTACCATTTAAAAAAATGTTTGATTAAAGAATGGATATGAAATGCATTAACTGGAAACTTTGTGGGCCTTGGCTTGTCATCAGGTAAAATATCAAATGAGGCAGTCAGACCAGTATTCACTAAAAAAATAAAGATTGTCACATTCTGTTAAGTTTTATGTTCACTGCCCTTACAAAAAAGTATGGTGCCATGGTACAGTGATGTTATCAGATGGTCTTGAATCAATGATTACTATTTTAGGTGGTAATATTATTGTACTTTAATGTATACTATGGTACTGAAAGATTACCATACTGAATGTTTCATATACCATGGTAGTCCATGGTACAGTATATAAAGAATACCATGTCCAAAAACACGGTAATACCCTAGCACTTTATTATGTGTGAGATCTTCTAGAACTTCATTTACGGAATTACATTTCAAGCTGATGTTTTTGGATTCACACGCAAAATATTTACCTGTATTTAAAGCATATTAACAGCAAAAAGTTTTGTTATAACAATCTATTGCAACTTTGTTCCTTTTACTAGTCTAAATCAATTAAATATGCATTCCCTGGATGTAGGCTACATATCAATTCATGACCATAAATGGTACTGTTAAACAGGTAAGATAATAATATGTGCGCTCACACGCTTAATGTCGTGTTAAATACTAAGATGCCAGAGGTCATCATTAACATGGCTCGTTCGCGGTTACGTCATTCTGCTGGACTTAACCCGGTAATTTCCAACAACATGTGGAATGCCAGTGAAATCACACTCATTAATAAAAGCAAACATCAGAGGATGCTCGCGCACATGTACTTTTAATCATCACTGTATTTAATATTAGTGCGCGCGCCCTCCCATCAAATTCAAATACAGCGACTTAAAATCCATCCAAACATAGACGATAGAACGTCGTTCGTTAGTTCTATCCATCACAGACGTTCAGTTCCCGCCCAGTGTGAAGTGGAATGGTGAGGCAAAGCCCGTTGAGAGTTAGGATTCGAATTGGGACTCCCAGGTGAATTATTTTTCACTCGTTATTATTCTGCACTTTCAGTTTACTCGAAAAACTGATAATATTGCGGTCTTATAAAAAATCTGGATGCAGTGAGATTCGACTCCGGAAAGGCGGAGGATACATTTACACATCGCAGAGTAGGCTACCAAGACATGTTGGAAGTTTTGGAACTTTTTGTTGGCAAAATATTAACCAATGAACCAAGAT
Organism: Moxostoma hubbsi; assembly: GCA_032164185.1. Classification (NCBI taxonomy): domain Eukaryota; kingdom Metazoa; phylum Chordata; class Actinopteri; order Cypriniformes; family Catostomidae; genus Moxostoma; species Moxostoma hubbsi. The sequence continues at coordinate 12,583,172 of JAVLUX010000048.1, forward strand.
GAAGGTCCATCTCTCGGGATAAAAAAGCGGTAAGTGTGTTTAAGAAAGTAGATTTGTTTCTTCCTCAAAAAGTTATGGCTAGGTATAGAAACGCTGTGCGTCCAGTGAAGAGTTTTATGCTGAGCTTAAAATGTTAAATGTCGTAAATTAATGTACTTTAACTTAAGGCTATATGTGCTTAAATTAATAGATTTATGATAAAAAGCCAACAAAGCACAAATTCTCACACAAAACTTTTTACAAATATAGCACAGGTGTCATTACAATTCAAATGGAAATAACGCTTCACGTTGTTATGTCGGCTCAGTGATAAATAAACATTTTGTTGTGTCTTCTTACCAGATGTTTCTTAACTTGAGGTGAATGTTGTGGGGACCAGAGTTTCAAAGGATTAATCATTAAAGAATATATATTTTTTTATAAAACTATTTTAGAACACATATAAGCTATTGTAAAACTACTACTGATGGGAAATTTTCATTTTTATGGATTAGATAAATTTTAGTTATTAATGGCTGATTTAAACTATTTTTAGCACTTTCACGTTGTTTATTTGATCAAATAAAAAAAATGTCTGCCTTTACTATTCAATTAAATTCAGTGAGCTTTATTGACTTGACTAGTACATACTATCAGTGTTGGGTTAGTTACGTTTAAAAATTAATTAATAACTATTAATTACATCGTCTACAGTGTAATTAGATTACTGTACTAATTACTCTTTCTGAAAAGTAATTACATTTCTTATTACTAATTACTTTCTAAAAAACTTATCAACATCGACCAGATGAAAAATATAAGGATAGACATGATAGACATTGTTCTTTTAATTCTTTCAAATAAATCATATAAAATCCAATAAATGATTCATGAACTGGACAAAGAATTTAAGGGGGCTGCGTTAAACTAGAAAACATGCATTTATTTTTTTTATAATTTCTTTTTTTATCCCTTTTCTCCCCAATTTTGGAATGCCCAATTCCCACTACTTACTAGGTACTCGTAGTGGCGTGGTTACTCACCTAAATCGGGTGGCGGAGGACAAGTCTCAGTTGCTGCCACTTCTGAGACAGTCAGTTCACGCATCTTATCATGTGGCTCGCTGTGCATGACACCGCGGAGACTCCCAGCATGTGGAGGTTCATGCTACTCTATGCGATCCACGCGCAACTTACCACGTGCCCCATTGAGAGTGAAAACCACTTAATCGTGGATGTGAGGAGGTTACTCCATTTGTCTCTACCCTCCCTAGCAACCGGGCCAATTTGGTTGCTTAGTAGACCTCTCTTGAGTCACTCAGCACACCCTGGATCCGAACTTGTGACTCCGGGGTGGTAGTCAGTGTCAATACTCGCTGAGCTACCCATGCCATTGATTTATGTAACAGTTAATCAAACTTTCCAAACTTTTCATCGGAAAGAGTAGGTCGACTTTTCTTTATCTAAAATCGGAGTATACTTACCGAAATTCATAACACTGCCCCATGTGGCTAAAGCGTTAAGTGTTCTTGGGCGTATGGTCACATGTGAGTGCAATTTTCTGGGAGTAATGTCCGTGAAGCGAGTTGTTTTCTACTGTACAGGCAATATGAGGAATTACTTTTTTATAAAGTCTACAACCCAACCCAAACCTCTACCTAACCATAACCTTTATTGTATGAAAAATGTAATGTTAGAAGTGAAAATGCAACGTCCGCAGTGCGGCCATCACTGATTATTCGATTGCGATTATTCCCTGATCACAACGGGATTCGATCCATGGTGTTCCCCGTTGATGTGACGCGCATCCAGATGCAACATGCTTAAGCCACAGCTGAAAGAAATTGAGCTGGAGCCATTGCAGACATGTCTGTGAGGACATGACAGTGGTCTGTGAATCGGCATAATGTTGCCGATCCTACTCTATCGAAAACAACATGCCGACCAACATGTTGGACATATCTATAAGACTAATGAACTGTCATTTTGTTCACCAAGGATTTTATTCTTGAGAAGCAACTATGAATGGTTTGCTACTGAACCTCAGAATGGCATTAAACGAATGTTCAAAGAAAAATCAATACAAGTTAATCTCAATCGACAGCATTTGTGGCATAATATTGATTACCACAAAAATTTATTTCGACTCGTCCCTCCTTTTTTTTTTCTCTCTCCCCAATTTGCTCAATTTCCTCATTATGGTGTAGTGACTCAATGCGGGTGGCGGAAAATGAATCTCAGTTGCCTCAGCGTCTGAGACCATCAACCCACATATCTTATCACGTGGCTCATTGAGCGCGTTAACATGGAGACATAGCGTGTGTGGAGGCCCATGCCATCCACCCCATTATCTACACACAACTCACCATGTGCCCCACCGAGAGTGAACCACATTATTGCAACAACGAGGAGGTTGCCCCGTGTGACTCCACCCTCTTTAGCAACCGGGCCAATTTGGTTGCTTAGCAGACCTGGCTGGAGTCACTCAGCATGTCACTGGATTCGAACTCACGAACTCCAGGGGTGGTAGCCAGCATCTTTTACCACTGAGCCACCCAGGCTCCCCATCCCTCCTTTTCTTTAAAAATGCAAAAATCGAGGTAACAGGCACTTAAAATGGAAGTGAATGGGGCCAATTATTTAACATTAAAATACACACTTTTTCAAAAGTATAGCCACAAGACATACAATATATTCATGTAAACATGATTTTAATGTGATAAAATTGTTTATTAACATTTTCTGTGTAAAATTTAACCAAATTTACAACTTCGTTACCATGACAATGTAATGTCAACAAACCCTAAAATGACAAAAAAAATGTAAAAACTTTACAGCTTAAATAATAGATGAGTTTTAACAGAAGAATTAATGCAAGTGCTTTTATAAAATTAGAAGATTAACATTTCTGTGTATAAACCCTCTAGAACTTGCCAACATTCATTTCCATTGTAAGTGCCTCACTGTAACCTCAATTTTTATTTTTTTGAAGAAAAGGAGGAACGAAAGGGGAAAAATTATTATGCCACAAATGCTGTCGACTGAGCTTACCTTGTATTGAACCCGGAATATTCCTTTAATATATGTGATTTTGTTAAGTAGATTCAATGAAGTTCATGATTAATGTTCACTCAGTATTTATTATTAATATCATTATGTATTATTAATTCTGTTTTTATAGTCATTATTATGATAATTCATAGCTACAAGCAGCATGAAATAGGAAGCATAAATTCATAGATGTGATTTTAAATATGCAGGGTTTTTTTTGTGTGAACAAAGAAATAACACATGTACACATTTAATCACAAATTTACTGTAAATACAAAAACCTTTTGTGATATACAGTAGTAGCAGGCATTTACAATAAAGTTTAAGACAAAATCGGTTAATATTTCTCTTTGCAGTCATAGTTTCAAATTAATACATCACATCCGGTCAGGCGGTTACATACGGTCTAGTCGCACAAAATGAAGTACTGTAACTGAAAACGTCACATCCGAACATGGTCGGAAGCCCACAGAGCCTCATTCGACTGTCATTTGTCGGATGCAGTGAACAGGTGGCGTTAAATTGATTAATTTGATATCATAGACTACTATCATCTCAAAAGTGGTTTCCTACACATACTAACACCGCTTCATATGTTTCCCCTATAAAACATGATAAACATATAGTACACCATACATTAAAACAATATTTCTGCCTCTTACCTAGATGTCTGACTTTTTCTTTCATCTTTTTTTGTTTCTTTATGTCTATAGGTCCAGTGAAAACCACAATGCTTCAAGTGGCCCATTGCTTTTCCAATTTTCTATATAGATGCCGCTCATAGATGCCATCTGCTGTTCAGAAGCAGTAGTGCATGGAAAATGGATAGCTTTTTAGAGCCTGGAATGAACGATATTATAGTCAGCCACTACAACAACTCTGGAAAATGGGGGAGACCAAGAAGTATTGGTACTTGCAAGACAGCCTTCCTGCTTTTCATCTGTGTCCTGATAGTGTTGGAGAACATAACCGTATTACTGGCCCTATGGCGCAACAAGCGTTTCCACAGCCGCATGTATTTTCTCATTGGCAACCTAGCGCTTTCGGACTTGCTAGCTGGAGTGGCGTACATGGTCAACATTTTCACCTCTGGCAGCAAAACTTTTTTCCTCAGTCCTGGTCAATGGCTATTGCGAGAAGGAAGCATGTTTGTGGCCCTAAGCGCCTCTACTTTCAGCTTGCTAGCCATTGGAATTGAGCGCCACATGACCATGGTTCGTTTGCGGCCGTGCGAGTCTGCGGGAAGAGGGAGGTTACTAGCACTGCTTGGGGCCTGCTGGGCCGTTTCCGTACTGCTCAGCGCCTTGCCCAGCCTTGGCTGGAACTGTTTGAGCCGGCTGCACACTTGCTCCACTGTACTACCACTCTATGATAAAAGCTACATAGCCTTCTGCATCAGTGTCTTCACGGCCCTACTAGCTGCCATTGTGGTACTCTACGTGCGAATCTACCAGCTGGTGACGTCCAGTGGGCGAAGGGTGAGTTCCAGGCCATCGGAACTCTCGCTTGCACTCCTACGAACAGTAGTGATAGTGTTAGGGGTGTTTGTAGCCTGTTGGGCTCCTCTATTTCTACTACTACTCCTGGATGTGGGTTGCAGTCCAGAGCAGTGCCCAGTCCTGTACCAGGTGGACTGGTTCATCGCTTTAGCGGTGCTCAACTCTGCCCTCAACCCCCTCATCTACACACTCTCCAGCAGTGAGATGCGAGTTGCATTCTTCCGAGTACTGTGCTGCTGCTGCTGCCACACGCCACTAGACTCCATGCCCACAGCAGCAGGAATGGCGCTCTCCAGAATAGTCATTGCCACTGCGGAGAACAGCAAGTCTAGTATGGCCGGGGCAGCTAGTGGGGTAGCCAAGTCTGCCCTCATGTGAAGTAAAGCATCTACGCCAGTAAACTCACACCACCAGAACAGTTGCACCTCAGCACCAGCTGTGACACACCCATCAGGGCCAGGTGACCTGCTGTCTGCTGTGCTGGTTAAAGCAGGGGCACTTCCAGATTTGGGAAAGTTCTAAAACCTCTTGGGAAAGATACTACAGAAGTATGCACTACGGTGCTGGATTTTGTGTCTGGATTTCATAAGATGTTCAGCGATGGTTCCTGTGCAATACGTATGGCCATCAACTTACACTTAGATTTCAAAGGGACAAAGGACCCAATCAAAGCTTGACTACACAAGTGCTGACCAAGGGATATACAAACTGAATTGACTTCTACTTGTATTAATATTTATGAAACTGACCAAGTGCTGTGAGCACATAAAATAGAGCCACTACAGATTATAATCACTCAAAATGCATAGGTGTGCAATCTTTGATTAAAATAATTTAGTTTAAAATAGATTTTTATGAAGGAAAATGCCTTAACATTGTTACATGCATCATGATACTCTGTATTACTGGCCTTCCTTATTTCCTTACGGTTCATTCCTGTAACAGACAAAAACTTTCGAATAGTTTGCTATTCTTTGCTATTACACAAGCTAGTGTAATAACACATTTTGTGTTTTAATGAGTGATGAACTGACTGTGGATGTTTATAGGTAATATTCTATGGATCGGTATACTGTATGTGATAGATGTTAAAGGGATAGTTCACTCAAAAATTACACTTCTGTCATTGCATTACACTTTTCATCTTTGGATGAACTATCTTTAAGGGAGATACTGTATCTGACAGAAACAATGTATGATGAGATGGTTGTGAATGTGTTGAACTTTTGACCAATAGTACTTATTGATAATTGACATAAAATTATTTGAACTTATTTTATTTATCCTTTATTTAACCAGGAAGGTCCCATTGAGATACGAGATCTCTTCTTCCAGGGAGTCAAGATGGCTGCATCAACAATTTCACATAAAAAACACAATTACACATTTTAAACAACAAATAACACATAAAAATAGTAAAAACAGCAGCATGATTCCTTCAGTACAGATTTGAAAAGACCTACAGAGTAACGGTAACTTGCAGATCATTCCATACCCATGGAACGTAAAAAGAGAAAGCAGTTTTACCAAGCTCTGAGTATACCCCAGGAACATTTAAATGAATACCATTAGATGATCTAGTTTGTTTATCTAGATTAGTTTGAACTAATAGCATTTGATTATATGCTAGTGTGCTTACAACATGGTACAGAAAAAAGGGAGTGCGTAATATGGAAGCCCAGGAGTGCCATTTACAAAAGAATTTAGGAATAAATGATCAATCTATTAATTTGAAAATAAAAATGTGAATAAACCAATTTATAAATGGACAAATAAATAGACACATTTAAATCTGTTTATTTAATTCATGTTTTAAAATGTCATTATATTTAATAATAAAATTAATACACCTTTTAAATTGCATTTCATTGTTTGACTTTTCCTTTTCTTTTACCATTTGTCAGTTCATATCAGCTGAAGCCCAGGAGTGCCAATTAAAAAGAATGAAGGACTACATTATCACTCTATTAATTTGAAAATAAAAACTTTAATAAATAAATCAAGTTATAAATGGACAAATAAAAAGACACATTGTGCATTAATGAATCAGATTTATTGTACTTTAAGTGCACTTTTAAATTGCATTTTAAAAAGGTATTTGCCAATGGCTTTTCTTTTTCCTTTTATTTAACCAATTCAGAATCGGGTTAAAAAAATGACAATGGACTGTTGACTCGTGAGAGCAACCAATGAACATTCGAATCAGTTATAAGGCACACCCCCTCTCCAACGTGCCACTCGAAGAGGATGTAAGACGGCCTGTAATTGGACGACGGTACGAGCAGTTGACGTGATATTATTGGATCTGTGAATCCTTCACACAAAAAACGGAAGTGAAACATATCAGAAGTTAATAGTGGCTCGTTCACTGTTGCTGTAAAATACTGAACGTGGCCCTACCTGAGCGTGCACAGTGATACGTGTCCAGGATGGGAGCTGCTAATCGTGATGCTGTGAAACATGCGATGGAAGTGTTCAAGGGCAACGGCTTGAGTCACTGTAGAAAGCTGATGGACTTTCCAGAACTTATACTGAAGAAAATGCACATCCCCTGTCAGTAATATCACATTCATAAACAAAAAAAAAAACCCGGCAACATTTAAATATTTTATTTTTATTAAAATAATTGCCTGTGTATGATTGAGTAAAGATGGTCTGTCGGAATGACGGTCAGCTTATGATACAGAGAAGGCAAGCAAGCGCACTTTTGTGGAACAAATGGTTGTGTTTAAACTAATGTTGTGTATTACTTATGTGTATTACGAAAGTGTCTCTTTCAAATAAAAATGCAAAATATATACTGTATATATATTTTCCACACCAATCTGCTGTGTATATCTGTTTATAATGTCGCAAATAACGTTTGTGCTTCATTTTTTGTTGTGCTGATCTTCATAAATATGTTTATTGACTGACAGGAGCAGTAAAAACACAATGTACACAATCTTTTATCACATTGCTCTTTTACAATGGTAGTCTGGGTCTTATGGATTTAATATTTTGAATTTTGAATGAATTTACATCTTAATTGTACCTGAATCGATTATGTTATAGGCTAAATTTAATTAACACTGATAATGGCAATTAACATGTCAAAGATGTTTGTGGTAAAATGTTCCAGATTTAGGCCAACAGTGAACGAGCCACCATTAACCTCTGCACCATTAACCTCTGATATGTTTCATATCCGTTTCTTGTACGCAGGATTTACAGTTCCAATAATATCACATAAACTGCTCATACCATCGGCCAATGACAGGCCGTCTTACATCCTCTTCGAGTGGCATGTGGAAGAGGGGGGTGTGCCTTATAACTGAGGGGGTGATTCGCTATCCTTTTCTGCATATCGCTGCCCCTTCGGCATATCATGCGTTTTGTGGCCTGTTCTGCATAACGCGGTGGATCATTTCTGCTTATCGTGGCCCATTTGGCCTGTTTCGTGATGGCCAATCCACTCCTGATCAGCCCCAAATTGCGTCGGCCCACCGGGAAAATGCCCAGTTTGTCAGATTACCAATCCAGCTTTGGACAAATGTTAAATGAAAAGTAAAATTCAAACAATAAAGAAAAACAACTGGCAAGTGGATGAAGAAAAGAAATCGCCAAATACTTTTAAAACTAAATTAAAGAGGTGCATTTAAATTTGATTTATTAATGCACAATTTTATTGTTAAATATAATGACTTTTTAAAACATGAATTAAATAAACACATTTAAATGTGTCTATTTATTTGTTTAAAAAAAATATTGGTTTTATTTATTTGTACATTTATAAATTAGTTTATTCACATTTTCAAAATTTTCTAATTAATAGATTGGTAATTTATCCCTTCATTCTTTTGTAAATGGCACTCCTGGGCTTCCATAGTATGAACGCAAACATTTGTGTTTGAAAGACAAACGAAACGGGCCATGATTTGGATTGCATTGGAGTGCACTGCTTGTTTGCATTTAACCACTAGATGTCGATGTCGCATCACATTGAAAGATACTACAGCACAGATGAAATGTGGCGGGAATTTTTAAACTCACAGGAAGATCCACGCTACATTAATCTATGAATAAAGTCTGAGACGATAAATTGTTGTATTTTGGTGCATCAAGATGATTTTGTGTCATACAGGTGTAAACGCTAGCTACATCTCTGCATGAATGGTAGTTTAGATGATGTTGGAAAACTGGAGGATAAAGCTCTTAATTATTCCAGTAACTTATAAGTCATTCTTGATCAAATTAGACAAAGAGTCATGACTTGATTAGTCATACTGTATCTTACTGTATGCTGTTAAAAAAAAAAAAGGGGGTTAAAGATGAGGTTTTTTTTCACACATCGAGAACATTGTGAGAACAAGTGACATTTTGTTGGGGAATCAATTTTATAGCATTTGACAGGTGTGACATTTCAAGTAATTTACCATCCTAAGCTGTAGTCTCGTTCTCTCTCCCACACTGTGATCTTTGCTTTCAGGTTGAAGGAAAAAATTCAAGGCAAAATCACGTCTATTGTACTTATATAACTGAAAACCATAAGACATTCATAATCAATTAATCAGTTTGTCAACTGCAAATGTGCAAATGAAGGATCAACATCTACCCCATACAGGAATCTGATATCTGGCAATATTCCCAACACATATGAAATATAAGTTCATATATGGTTTTCACTGAAATAAAAAGTGTAAAATATATTCAACATATTTTTCAAAATACAAAAAAAAAAAAAAAAAAAAAAAAATTCTCCTTTTCACATATGTAAAATTTTCTCAAACACTCAATTTATTAGGAACACAATAGTCCCAATAAAGGGCCCAACGCGGTCTTCTGCTGCTGAAGCCCATCTGCCTTAAGCTTCGACATGTGTATTCTGAGATAATATTATGCTTACTACAATTGTACAGAGGGGATATCTGTGTTACAGTAGACTTTCTGTTAGCTCGAAACCATCGGGCCATTCTCCGTTGACTTCTGTCATTAACAGGGCATTTCTGTCTGCAGAACTGGATGTTTTTTGTTTTTGGCACCATTCTGAGTAAACTCTAGAGACTGTTGTGTGTGAAAATCCCAGGAGATCAGAAGTTACAGAAATACTCAAACCAGTCTGTCTCATCATGCCATGGTGGTCGAAATCACTGAGATTTCGATCACATTTTTCGCCATTCTGATGGTTAATGTGAATATTAACTTAAGCTGCTGACCAATATCTTCATGATTTTATGCATTGCTCTGCTGATTAGATAATCACATAAATAAGTAGGTGTACAGGTGTTCCTAATAAAGTGCTTGGTCAGTGTATATGAACCATTATTATATAAATGTTTAAACATGACCATATATCAGTTTTCTGTATGGGACGAGTGTAGTTACATACACAGCAATGCTCTTATAACTACAAAATATCAGTTTATTAAAAAATCCAACAGCGCATGAAAACCGCATTTACACGAGACTTAAAATAATCCGATTATTTTCTGCTTTTGATGTCAAAATGTAAACAGATATGCACACAACACTATGCACATTAAAAATAAGCCAGTAAGAGTGCCAATAAAGGTGTTTACATGCAATGAAAAATCAGAGAAATATGCAAAAATCTACATGTGCAGATTGGTTTTTGCTTTAACCGTTTAGGAACTTATCACATTTAAGACGTATACTTGACCACACACATTGAGCATGTACATAGGATACAGGAGTGGTGGTGGTGAAGTGAAAAACATAACATAAAACATAACTGGTAATCAGAAGGCCGCTGGTTTGATCCCCACAGCCACCACCATTGTGTCCTTGAGCAAGACACTTAACTCCAGGGGGGATTGTCCCTGTAATAAGTGCACTGTAAGTCGCTTTGGATAAAAGTGTCTGCCAAAATGCATAAATGTACATAACATGCGCATTCTTACACCGATTATGCTCAATAAGCCGACAATGTGTGTGGTCATGTAAATGCATTAAATGGAGTTCCTTCATCTATGTAAGAATTAACCGATCGACACCGGTAGACCCGCACCGGCGTATGTATTTAGAAGATAATGGGATGTTTAGCATATTAAATTTGGTAAAAAACTCTCAAGTGGTAATCATAATCATCATGGTGCCACCCATTGGTTGGGTGTAGAGTAGATGTAGATGTTAACACATTCAATGAGTACAATTCTTTCATGTCTAACCTTAATCCTTCCTTTAAACTGAGTCATTACACACTTGCCACACACAATATTCCTCTGCACCTCATGTAATAAATGGATCTTTGCCACAATTATTTAAAGCGCAGACCACTGAGCTATTGTGCCTGGCCACCATTGAGGATATTCATTTGTCTGTGTGCTTGTCAGAGCTGAGGGGTGTCTGTATGGCTGAATGCATCCGACTAGCACCTTGCTTGGCCCTGCACTCACTGTGAACAATACCTCCATCTGGACAGGCAAATCGGCATGTGCCATTGCAAGAGCACTCAATTGATTTGCTACCATTCAGGGACTAAGGGTCACATTTAACAAGCTTTCAGGGGTTGATTGAGGTAGAAGGTGTTGGTGTGTACTTGTCCTGCTTGGGGAACGTGCTGTGTTGAGCTTGAGCCCAGGTCTCAATGTGACTTTTCCTTAACCAGTCAGACTTTAGGGTAAGGGTTAGGCTTAGGGCTGGAATATGCCCTCCGATATCATGGGGTAGGCGAAGGATAGGGGTGGGGTTTGACCTATGCTATTTTGAAAAGAACATTGGTCCAGGACCAGCACAAGATGTTGAACATAGGACACTACTTGGCTAATTCACATTGTATGAAAACCTGTAATACAAGCCTGATTACCTGGAATTATGTAGATCAGTCATCAATCCTCATCCTCCTTGGCTCTTAACTAAAGCAGAGGATACATTGTGTCCTCCCCCAGATCCCTGCATCTTTTCAATCCATTACAATAGCATTCAGCTGTAGCTGTTGAAAGCATCATCTGATCAGGCATTAGAGATAAGCTCTGCTGGATGAGATCTTTATCTGGGCCAGCTCCCCACAAGGGAGGGAGGGCAGTTCAAAGGTGAGATGTCAGTAAATTAACAGATGGTATAAGCTGCCAGTCCTCTCCGTGATGAAATCCAGAAGACATCTTGCTTTAGCGTACTGGTAACACGATAACGACGGCTTCTCTCAAAAAGCGAAAGCGCAAACACTTTGGATTTTTTTTCCACACTTCGCTGCACATCTGGGCCCTCCATTTTACCGCATGGCTTTTGTCTGAGGCTGAGAAATGCCTTTCTTTGTAAGACCTAATTATTCCATGACTATTAAGAGCCTAATTACTAAAGGAATTAGCACGGTGTTAATTGTGAGCGGAAGATGTTGTTGGGCTTCAGAGATATTGACATGGTGGATGGCTGTGATGTGGAATGAGCAATGAAATTTTGAGTGATCTCTGGTTACACTCTAGCAGACACACCTGTTGAAACAGCTTTAATTCCAACGCTGAGTGTGTGCATGTTTGTGGCATGTCTGGGATAGATTAATGCGTCTGTCTCGGACAATGTGATATGAGTCACTTGTGGTGCACATGTGGACATGCCTGTATGTGTTTCAGAGCAACTGGGAACATTCAGTACATGTAGCCCACACAATGTACAATGCCACGGTCTAATCAGTGACTTCAATTCACAAAATCAAATGGGATACCATACGATACACCAAATACATCAACTGTTGCTTATATACATATATTGACAAACAGATGCAATTTTTATTAATTTAAAATGATTGTTAGCAATATTTTAACCCTCAACCTATTGCACGTAATATTCTTCAAAGCCACATTAGCAATCACAGAACATTAACCTGACTTTAGTATATCATTCCCGTTTGGTTATTTTTTGGGAACAAATTCCTAACGTTCTAAAAAGGCTCTGTTTAGGTTTTATTTTTTAGAACCATACAATAATATTCCCAGAAAAACCTTCACTTAAGGCTAGAAATATTCTTTAAAGCCCCATTAGCTCTTGCATCAGCAAATACAGAGCATTCCCCCAGTGTTAACATATGGTTCCCGTTTGGTTATTTTTGTGGGAACCAATTCCTAACGCTCTCTTGAGGTTTTATTTTTATGAAAAAACTAATGTTCCCAGAATGTTGCAGGGAGGCTTTTGTCTAATGAGAGCTTACACAGAACGTTCTCTAATGGTTATTTTTAGGTTTTATTTTCTACAGTATAACCAAAAACTAACATTCCCAGACAGTTGTAGGGTGTTTTTTGTGTGCCAACCTGACAAGACCTTATACAGAACGTTATCTAATGGTTATTTTATTTTTTTATTTTTTTTACCAAAAAACTTCCCAGAATGTTCCTGATAGTAGAACTCCTTGAACATTGTTGATAGGCCCCCCTCCTTTTGAATTTCTGAAATCACGGGTGGGTGGATGTGCATGTGTAATTTGAGTGTGAGATTATTCCTGGCTCTACTGTGATCGCAGGTGTCTTTTTCTGCGAGTGCATCTGATAGATTATCATACCCCTCCCCCACACACAAAGAGCTGCAGTCTCCCAAATTGTGACAGATATCCGAACTCACAGCGCATCAAAATGTTATTCCAAAAAAAGGGTTGCAGACAACCCTCAATCTGCCCCATCTTTTCTGGCCGACTTCCTAACAGAAGTCAGATGTAAAAGGACTGATTTATACCTTCTCTACCAGTCACACCAGTAATCATTCTCTGCAGTTTCATTTAGCAGTGCAACGAAAGCAATCCCAGAACGCTTCGCTTCAGCAGAACAGAGATAATGAGGATGCACAAACATGAACACTAAATTTGCTGCTTAATTTAAGACTAGAGTTTTCTGACTTTGAAAAAAATATGACCACCAATGAGATAAGTGCTTTTAGTCAAATGTCCCGAGCCACTGCGGCTGTGTTGGTGGCACCAATGCACCAAAAGTTCCTCATCAAGCTAACACTGAACACCTAAAGAAGAACCTTTTTGTGGCATGGGCCAGTTATCAACCACCCAGGAATCCGTCACCATGCCACTCATGACACCTTAGCAACTGCTAAACTCTTTAGCATTGTGGTTGCGACCTTCGAATGGATAAGCACCACTCACATTTTCTTCAGAAAATGTTCAAATCCAGTTATATCGCAGTGTCAGCAATCGACGTCCAAGCTTTTCAAATCCAGTTTGAGGAATCAAGGGAGTTACCAACGAAAGCATTGAAGGCAAAGTCTGATTCACTCCTTAGAAAGTTTATTATATAACACATATAAATCAGTTTAAAACAGCAGCTAAGAAACACATTTACAACATTTTACTGTGTTGGTGTCCTAATATCAACATAAATAACAGGAACATCTTTGCGATATAGATCATGGTTGGTATCCATTACGGTTAAAGATTCTGCAAGCAAACATTACCAACATGCACCAATCTAAGTTGAAGTCTTAAAATGACACAAAAATGGATTCCTAAGGACTAATTTGAGTGGACCAGTGGACTGGACTTCACAAAGTTTAAAGAGTGGAGAGTTATAAACTGTCATGTTGAAATGTCTTTTACAGCAGCTATAAAGAGGAGAGTCCTGTCTGCTTGAAATAAAAGGCTTCTAATCAATCAATAAACATTTGCAACGGTGAATCCAAAGTCCCAGCAGAGAATACAGTAACTAAGGCTGCACAACAGGTCTCTTTGCAACCAGTCTGATGGTCTCTTTGCTGCCAGTCTGATACAGTTCATAGAAGGGTCAATCAAGTGTTATCAACAATAATCTGAAATGGCACGTTAACAGATCTAGCTGTAATTTAATCGGACATGATAGAAATTAAATTCTAAAGGTTGCCGTCTTCAACCAGATGCTCTTCTAATCAGAGGAACAATCAATGAAGGACCAACATGTTTTGCCAATTTGGAGGACTGTTCATCCAAGACACTCTGCATTCCCAGTGGTCTATCCCATAGTCAATAAAGTCTTCTGTCGTACGTTTCGCCCATTGCACCGAGACCTGCAGTGCTTCAACGAATCAGAGAGTCTGAACCAGCACAGGGAAGAGCAGGGACAAGTGTTCGGCTCCTTTGATTGGGAGTTTGTGTGTGGTGTAATAGTGAATCACTTCTGGGATGGTTTCGAACGGCGGGCTGTTCTGGCCCAAAATGTAGCGACCGTCTTTGGACAGGCAGAACTTCATGTGCATGAAACCCTGGCAGCTCCTGAAAAAGAACACACAAAAAACAAGCATTAATATTCAGCCACATAATAATCCACTGCAAGTAGGAATTTATTACATTTAATAAAAGAGCCACTGTGGCTCCAACTAACATTTCCCCAGAAGAGAAGATAATGTTCTCTTAAGCACGTGGGTTGGAAACACTGCATTATTCGCAAATGATTTTATTGTATTGTATTGCAATATTCAGATTTTTCCCATACATTAAATTGGCAACTTGGATGGAAACATAACTAAGAACACCATTTTGGCATTAGTTTTCTCATGTCTAGTTTTAACCAATTCCACCATGGTGACTTTGAATATGTGGAAGTGCGAATGAGATTTGGAAGACTAGGAATATAGGGCATCAATAGACTGGATTACATTCAAATACGTTTATGGAGCTTCATCACCCCTGGTCACTATATACTTTCTTTGTATAAAAAAAAAAATCAGCAGCTAGAACATTAAAAAAAAAAAAAAAAATCTCCATTTAGCAGTTTAGAACAACATGAGGGTCAATTAAAAATGTTGGGTGAACTATCCCTTTAATATAACACCATTCAAAGGTGTGGTTGTCAATTTCGTATTTGGGTCACCGTTGAACAAAAGATGATCCCCATGTGTAAAAGAATATCATACAGTAATTTCACCATGTCCTAGTATGAACATTATTCCAGACTTCCCCTTTAAGACAGCTCAGTCCAAATTGCTGGATTTCCAAGTATAGAAACAGGAAGAGATGTGTTCTGTAAATGGCTAGTTTGAAGCTGTTACAACAGTATTGTACAATTAAAAATGGTAAGTGTGAACAAAAACAGGAGACTGACCAGCTTTCTTTCGTGATAAAAAATGTCCTTTTCAAAATCAGACACAAGAGTGCTGCACACTTAATGGGATGGACATTCCTTTGTCTTCCACATGAATAAAGTCATATGGGGTTGAAACAATTTAAGGCTGAGTAAATGATGACATAATTATAGCTTTGTCTGAACTTTGAAATTCAGGACTTATAGGGATAGTACACCCCAAAATGAAGATTATCTCATTATTTTCTCACCCTCCTGGCACCCCAGATGTTTGACTTTCTTTCATCTGCAGAACACAAATAAAGATTTTTAAAAGAACATTTCTTCTCTGTTGGTCCAGACAATGCAAGTGAATGGGTGCCAACATTTTGAAGCTCCAAAATCGACATAAAGGCAGCATAAAAGTAACCCATATGACTCCAGTGGTTTAATCAATGTCTTCAGAAGTGATATGATAGGTGTGGGTGAGAAACAGGTCAACATTTCAGTCATTTGTTATCATAAATTATCCTCCCTGCCTAGTAGGGGGCGATATGCACGAAGAATTTTAATCATTATTTATAGAAAAATGGACTTAAATATTGATCGGTTTCTCACCCACACCTATCGCTTCTGAAGATATGGAGTGAACCAGCAGTGTCATCTGGAATACTTGTCATGTTGACCTTATGTGGATTTTGGAGCTTCATTGTATGGGCCTACAGAGCTGAGAAATTCTTCTAAAAATCTTCACTTGTGTTCAGCACAAGAAAGAAAGTCATACACATCTGGAATGGCATGAGGTTGAGTATTTTTATTTTTGGATGAACTATTCCTTTAGGTATCATATACCTGGTAGGATCATGGGGTTGAAGTAAAGCCCTGTGAATCTAAATGCCGGCTCAATCAAAGCTCTTAATATTGGTCCAGACTTCTGAGGCCATTGGCGTACCTCCATTATGACATGCCACTTGTCAAGTTGTCATCAAGCTGGTTTTCAAATCAGATTTTTAGGACCTTTTGGATTTCAAATCTACAAATGTGCCGAAAACATCGGATATTCACTGCCTGTTTGAACAAAGCCATAGTGTGTTCTTGAAACATGATCACATGGGAAATCAGTATGTTGTCTGCGTGAGTTCCAGTACCCTAGGTTCGGCAACATTACGTCGACTCACTGACAAGTGTTATCTCCTATCAAAACATTTTTGCATCGGCTTATGTGTGTTTACCAACCCTTGTGGCGCGATCAGAAACGTGTTGCGTCAGAGACCAGAGTTTGGATCCCATGTTGAATCTAGGAAGTTATCACGTTCGCATAATCAGACAAGCGATTCAGAGATTGCATTTTTCCCTCTAACGTTACATTTTTACTCCACTGATGGTTAAGTTTGACACTGATTAACAGCCTGTACAGCTGAAAACTTACTTTTGGTGCCCCTCTGTGGACATTTCAAAAATGGAAAATGGAGCTCACACATGCCCATACGCTCAAAAACACATCACTGTGGCCACTGGGAGCAGTGCTTCAAATTTCGGTAAGCACAGACCGTTATTACCTAAAGAAAAGTCAACCAACTGTTTCAGATTTCTCTGTGAGATCAGTCTGTTGAAAGTGTTCTGTGCAGCGCATTTGTGTCTGTGACAAACGTATGCATTTGCAGTACAAGGCTTGTGTGATTACTGAATGTGTGGCTCTCGTTTTTGTGTGTGCGAGTGCGGACTGCTGCAGGTCATTCATATTCATTAACACCGCCAGGAGGAGCTTTGTGAACTGAAGTGCTGTTCACCTGCCTGATTACAGCTCAGGGAGAATATAAGAGGATGAGGTCTGGATCAAGACTTATTAAAGAAGGGCCAATTTGACCAGATAAGCTCTAATGCTCTGGCTGATAGCTTATCAAAAATCACATCAGTGTGCAAATGATGGGTGTGAGACACTAGGGAGAGAAAAAAGAAAAGAAAAAGGGGAAAAAAACAGCTGAGAACGAAAAACAAAAATAACAAAACTAGACACAAATGACACAAAATACGAGGCAGTTAGTTCAAATGGGGTAATGGGGATGAGATTTGCCCACTTCATTTCCTGGTTATGGAGGGAATAGAAATAGAATTGTGCAATGGTGGATGGATGGATGGATGGATGGATGAAGAGAGATGCAGTGATGTACCTTGGAGTAGGGATAGGTTAGGATGGTTGACTAGTCGTCAAAAACAACTTGGTCAATTAGAGTGGAGTCTCGATACAGATTTACTGATTTGATTCGATTTCGATGCAATTTGATTCAATCTTCATTTATTAGGGTGCATTTCAGTTATAAAGTCCATTAGAGTCACATTGGGTTAATCTCATCGTGGTCAATATAATGTGGTTCTCGCACTCTGTGCGGCACGTGGCGAGTTGTGTGTGGATGTCGCTGTGAATAACGTGAGCCTTCATGCACTACATTTCTGCAGTAACGCGCTCAACAAGCTACGTGATAAGATGCGCGGATGCATCTCAGACGCGGAGGCAACTGAGATTCGTCCTTCGCCACCTGGATTGAGGCGAGTCACGACACCACCACGAGGACCTAGAGCACATTGGGAATTAGGCATATCAAACTGGTGAGAGAACCCCCACGCAACTTCTTGGAAAGTATATTTGAAAACATGTAGTTTGCACATCTGCACCTCAGAGAAAGAGAGTAGTCCGAGCGACTGGTCTCGCTGTTTCGCACCAGATAGCTGCACTCCTTACACAGGGTCAGCAGTGACTCCGCCTCCGAACGAGACAGAGCACCGTGATACCACCTGAAAGAGAACATGCCAAAAAATATATATATATATAATTGATTGAAACCAGATTCAGGTGCAACACCAGTTGAAACTTAGCTAAAAAGAAAAAAAAAAAAAACAGGCTGCTCAGAAATCGACATTATTGGACAACAAAACCGTGAGCACATTAAAGGGGTCATGAACATACCCGTCAACACTCCCGTTTTTCCCAGGAGTCTCCCGTATTTCACACTAATCTCCCGCCCCCCTCCCGTTTTGTAATTTCTTCTGGGAAACTCCCGTAATTTGTATGGCCCAAAACCTCTTTATTTGAATAATCACATTAATATATTATTCCAAGGTTGTCCAGTTGCCAGATCTTGAATGAAACGCATCCTACTTTCACACAATCGACACATCATACGAATTTCAAACCATTTGTGACCTCAACCTGGCAACCTACAACACAGTTGCGCTGTTGATATCTGCGCAGGTAGTAGACGAGGGAAGTTGAATGAAGCATCACTGGTAGATGGGAGGAGAAGACTAAAAAAAAACTAAATATCATGTAAATTTAACAACAGCTGAACGGAAGAATTTAATTTCATATCTCGAAGCCATATCAACAATACCCACGCCTTTTGCAAAGTGTGTCGCGCTGATTTTAATATCGGACCCCCCCCCCCCACAGAGGTCTCCCGGATTTGGTACCCAAATGTTGACAGGTATGGTCATGAAATGCATCACTTATAATATTAGTAAAGTTTTTTTTTTTTTTTTTTTTTTAAACAAAAAAAGTGTCATATATTTTCCAGTTATATAATTTAACATGATAATTTTCCACCCTCATTCTCACCCAAAACACATTCGCTTTTGATGCTTCTCCTTTAAGACTTGACCGTAAACGCCCACTGTTCTCTTGACTGACACCTATCAACACCAATTACATTTTCATCAACTTTGTGGGGGCGTTGTTCCTCATTTCACATGTGAAGAGATTAGCCAATAATAACAGAGGTCATTAACTGTACATACAGAAGTCTAAAATGTACAGGAGTGAAAAAAGTCTGAAAAAATGGTCTTGGAAAACTGTTTTTGGTGCAAGAAACCTTGACTAAAATTCTAAGTTGATTTAGGAAGTAAAAAATACTACATATAGGCAAATGACACTTTTAAACAACTACTTTTGAGAATGTGTGCGTGTGTACGTGACTGTTTGTCTGCTTTGTGGCACCACAGCTGCTATCTGACTGTGGGTGTTGTATCCAGGGAATTCTATATCCTGAACAGCTGACTGATTTGCTGCAGTTTTTTGGACACACTTCACTGCTCTATCTAATGGCCTAATCATGCACACGCCCCCATATATCATATCTAAAAAGTCATAAAATACTACCACAGTAGGGCGAGTTCCCCAAAGAAATGAGACACTAGGATTTCAGTCTCTGCAGTGTTAAGCAGCGTAATGAAATTTTCATGATAGTATCTCGAAAACATCTCGATCATTTAATTTTAAAATATGGGTTAAAAGAATGATCAAGGTTCAATACAAGTTAAGCTCTAATTACAGCTTTTAGGGCAAGCTGTTAATTACCACTGAAAATAATTTTAACTTGTTCCTCAGTTTGTAAAAACCAGCCTAAAACGTGATTACAGTAATGCAATTACAATACATTAAAGAGGATTCCTTTACACTTTGATTTGAATAAATATTCAAATTTATATGTGGTTGCCAAAATATGCACATTGGAATAGAATCTTTTCAAAGGGAATGCCAGTTAAATATTCGTATATGAGGACACAATTGAAAAGATGATTGAAAATGATGTTTTCAATCTCTAATGGTTTGTGGTGACATGTTAGACGTACACTTGTTTCTCCAGGGGCAGGTTGGGGTCCACTCTCTCCCCGATCATGGAATGAGGTTCACTGGGCTTGCGGAGCTTCATGCTGCCTGTGGTTAGTGGAGGCCTGCAAGACCTAAAACGCTCTGTGGGTGAAGAGGAATGGTCCCACTCTGCACCCTCAAACTGTGCTGTATGAAGGAAAGAGAAGAGAGACAGTTTGAGTGAGAGAGAGATTAAGACTGTGAGATGTGGGGCCTGGAATAGCGTGAAGCCTCCACATGCGCTATGTCTCCGTGGTAACGCGCCACATGATAAGATGCACTGTATATTCATAAATGCAAGGTGACTGCCATTAACAGTGCGTTATGTGAGTGGAGTCACTGCGGAGCTCTTTTGGTGCACTTTGTTTGCCAAGATTACCTGATTAGTGGAGCTTTCTCAGCATGAGAATGGTTAATGTAGTTTTTCATCACAAATTCCACAATTTAAGGAATTTTTTTTTAAATAAAGTTGAAAAAACATGGACTGATGGCTTCAACATCAATTAACAACCTTGGAGCTCATGGAAGGTCTGTCTTTAAAGGTTTATAAGATATTAAGTGCTTTACATGCACGTTCTAACACTAATTATGCTTAATAAGCCGGCAACGTACGTGTTCATGTAAATGCATAAAACGCCGTTCCTTTGTCGGTGTAAGGTCATAAACTGCTTAAGGATAAACAGATCGACATGGGTAGATTTGTGTCCATTACCCCAATTTCACGTTGCATGTAAAGATCTTTACTGGCATTTGTTACCAGCTTATCAAATGTGTGCACGTATTGTGTGAATGCCCCTTCATGGTTTGACATCAAAAGCAGAGAATAATGTGATTATTTCAAATGTCATGTGAGCACAGATTTCTTTTTTAAAATATTTTTAATAAGCTGATTTTTGGGAGTGATCAGCATATTGGTGAGCATGTAAATGGCCTCTTCGTTAAAACTCAATTCTCCTATGGAAAAAATTTATACATTTTTACTTTTAATTTTGACTTTTGTGCTCTATAGAGAAGTAATATTGACAATCGCTGTTTGAAAAATGGATAAGATTAAACACCAATAAATCGTATCTCTTCCATGTTTGGAAGAGGTACCAATAAAGAGTTTGACCAATCAAACGTTGTCGCCCATCACTTGTCCCGTTCACTGCTGTCCTAACCATGCCACAAGAATAACAAGTGAGGGTGACAAGAAATGTTATCAGTCGATTGGTTTCCTTCAGGGTAGCCCCGCCCATCTCAAAATCTCACTGCATATAGTTGTTTAGTTCTGACTAGCTTTTATGGTGACTTTGTCACATTTTCACTTCCAGATATGACGGTATGACATATGACATAGTAAAAACAATCACAGACACATTTAAGTTTCTTGGTATGTTTAAAAGAGCTGTCACAGTTAAAAAGAGCTGTCAGACTCGCAATTCTCCACCCTTTTTTAATACAGAGTTTCAAATCTGATGTCTTCACAGCTCCTGTGGCATCATATGGGATAATAAAGTGTCCAGCAGATGCACACTTTTAGAATCGTGCTTGACGCAGCAGGTCATCTGGGTATTTCTCACGTACCACTTTGCAAATACTGAGGAATCAAAGATACTACTTGATTGACATACTGCTTTTGGCATACACTTGTACAGAAATATGAATATTCAGACACAGGGACAGTGTACCACTATGTGTCATTATGAAGTCATCACATGCCAGTGCACAGGATAACAAAGGAGAAGGGTTACTGAAAATTAAGATGCTACTCACATTTATGACATAAATGTATGCCCATTTGGAGCCCCCAAAAGGGAAGAAGTTTGGGGAACAAGTAGTTGAACCAAGCGTAAAAACATAATAATTTGAGGGATTCTAATAGACCTGCCCATATGCTGTCAACACATGCTACTGGGAGTGATCTAAATCAGGGTACAAACTGAAAGGAAACAGGAGGTTTATAGGAAATGTGGAAGTGTTTCTAGCATACAGTGACTCATACAGCTTGAAAAGGGATAAACTCAAGAAGAGATAAACTCAAGAAGACACTGGAGGGGCAGCAGTGTAGGCGAAGGGTCAAAGTTCACCTTGCTCGCCAAGGACGGGCTCCTCCTCTAGCTGTCCCACCGGAGGCGGCCACGGCAGCTCGGCCAGATCTTTCATATCTGTGTACATGGTTGACAGCGCAGAGGATGGTGGAAATGGAGAGAGAGGATGATGGAATCAGAGAGAGACAGAAAGAGAGAATGGTGAGAACTCAGCTGGAATTGAGAAAAGAGAGGTAACCAAGTAGGTCAGAAAGAGAGGGTGATGAAAAGTAAGAGCTGCATGTTTGCTGCTGTTGTTAGTGGCAGATCCTGCAATACAACTGCAATGTTTTCTCTGGCATGGCTCTCATCTGCAGTCATTCTGATATAGATACACTGACATGCAGCTACAATGTAATAAACTTTACATGACAGGATTTGAACCTGGGCCTCACTGTGTTCAAAGCATTTTTAAAATGGCAAAATAATTTTTCATGGCCAAATTTTACTTTTATTTTGTTATTTTTAATCATATTGGTGTTTGTTGCCCATCCCACATATCCAAAAGCTTACCCCGGGCCCAGACATCCTTGTAACGCCACAGAATGAGGGAGAGAGAGAGGAAGTGATCATCCCTGGAGACAAAGCACTGGTGTCAGTAGCAATGCAGTGTTTATCATGCAGAAAATGCAACAAAGACCAAAGAGAGACAATACAATGTGAGAGCTGACTCAACATATAATTACCATCTAAATCCCATAACTATCATTACCAACACTCACGCAAGTACTCTTGTAAGGCAAACAAGCTAGGGATGGGCATTTTGTTTTCTGGAATATTTGAAGATAAATCATCCAATAACCGGAGTACTGGGTTTGGTTTTGTAAACAATTACAAAAACATTCCACATTTTTCGGACACCATGTCAAGTTAAAAGTAGTTAAACTACTTTAAAGTTATAAAAAAAAAAAAAAAAAAAAAAAAAAAAAATCACCTCGACTTTGGTTTTCAGTTCATTCGTGCTCCGTCAAACTGGTTTTGAACAGCTGTGTGAACACCCCCTTTCATGTGCAACAAATTTTCAAGTGCATACAAATACTCCCCAAATACTCGTTTGTGAGAAAAACAAATACATATGTTGTATTGTACTAACTGAGACCTTTCAAACAACATGTGACATGATTATCCAAACTATATGCTTTTCTTTACCGATTCCTAAAATATAATTATTGCAATCAGATTTCATAAGCTATTAAACAGAACACTTCTAATGTGTCAGCAAATTAGTTACCAATTGTTCAGATTGCATTTATGCTCTTAATGTTCTAATCTTATTTAAAATTACATCTCTTCAGTAATTTTGAGTTTAATAGCTAATTTTCAACTCCAGTTGAAAGGGTTAAATATCGGAAAATCAAATTATAGGTTATCCTTATCATTAAAAGATGACGTGTCATGTAAACGAAAAAAAAAAAAAAAAGAGTCTTGAGACCCCAATGCTCTATTCCATTCAGTCATTAAGTCTCATCACATTCATTCTCTTTCTGTCACATTCCTCATTGATAGGCCCAGGGGAGGGGTCTTTTGTCTCCTCAGGTGTGATTTACAATCCATATTCATGATCGTTTACGCCTCCTCCTATATGACCTTTCAACACTAAAATTGTCTTACAAAAGTTAAATTACTATATTGTTTTGTATGAATGAGTGATCAAGATGGTTTTCACATAATTTTGTAGCAAAGACTCTAGGCTACAAGATCCAGTTCTCAAAAGGCTTGTGGACAAATGTTTAGTATGTGTTATATGGCCTTATTTCAGTGACTTAATTTTTTTTTTTTTTTTAAAAACCACGCATAAACGTTATTTTCACAAAAATACAAACATGTACACACTTGTTGCTCACATATTATTGTAGCCCAGGGTTAAAATGCATTTGTTAATAGTTGGTCAAATTGCTTATATATTATAATGTGCAGACTCTGTTTGGCAATTTCATATTAATTAGCCAACCACTCCAGTTGAAAGCGGTAAAACGCAAAAAATATAGGTTAAAATTATATTACCACCTTTTCAAGCGGACTCGGGTGCAGTTTGCGGATGCGCACCCGAGTTCGGAAAACAGCGTTCACATTCACAAAACCCAAATGAACCGAACTTTGGCGTCATTCTAACTCTTGTGTGCTCCAAAAGTGCAAATGTGAAAGCTCCCTTAAAATGCATTTGTTAATAGTTGGTCAAATTGCTTATATATTATAATGTGCAGACTCTTAAGCTTTTAATTTACATCTGTATGGCAATTTCATATTAATTAGCTAATTAGCCAGCCACTCCAGTTGAAAGTGGTAAAACACAAAAAATATAGGTTAAAATTATATTACATTTATGCATTTGGCAGACGCTTTTATCCAAAGCGATTTACAGTGCACTTATTACAGGGACAATCCCCCCGGAGCAACCTGGAGTTAAGTGCCTTGCTCAAGGACACAATGGTGGTGGCTGTGGGGATCGAACCAGCAACCTTCTGATTAACAGTTCTGTGCATTAGCCCACTACGCCACCACCACTCATATATAGTGAAATCATCAGTTATTGTAATCGCTGTTAATCTACGTAGTAGCCATAAATCTCATTACCAACACAACTACAAATTCACACACTTACGTGGGGCATTTTTTAACGTATACAATCACAATTGCACGCTCGGACAGGATTACAAGAGTAAGAATAGGCCGGAGTGGGGGGGGGGGGGGTGTTTGGGGGGAGCTCAGTGACATCTTTATCAACAGACCACTACCCGACACCTCCACCCCCCTTTGTTGCCCCCTCTCCAAAGAAACACGACAGGGTGATGTTTAGAAAAAGAAACAGGCGGGCCCATATGTCTCCCTGCTGACTGGTGAATTATTGAAGACAGAATGTCGCAGAGTCTTTCGTCCTGCTCCCTGTGCATTATTGATGCCTGGTGCTTACAACGGTCCCATCTGAGGAACCAGAACAGCCTGGGTCAGATCAGAGCATGGCCCCTCTAATCCTCCTTCAAACCCGACTAACCCTGTAAATAATCCGGCTAATTCCCCCAATAATTCTGAGGATTTTACAAATAATCCAGCGTAATTCCTAATGAACCAAATAAAATGACAAATCGTTCGGCCAAACTGGACTAGACTTACTAAACTGACCCAAAAATAAATCCCAAAGTACATAAATGTAAGCATTCAAAATAAATGTATATAATTAAAATGTTTTTTTTTATTTGATTTTTTTTAGCAAAAAATAAATAAAAATACTAATAATGCGATTAAATATAATGTAATTTACTACACCAATAAAAATGTCATAAAATATTAAAAATGTTACTTTTATATCAAAAATATATTAAATATATAAAAATAATACATTTAAAAAACAAATGCACCGTTCAAAACACCGGACACATTTTTCTGTCCATCTGTGCTGTTTTTCCAATTGTTTTCCTATTTAAATACATTTCAGATGGACGTCATTGCAAGCAGCATCGCCATGTTTTTTTATATGCCATATTAGGTAAAAAAACAAACGCATTCTGATAAAAAGCGTCGTGTTGCATCTTGGTTTTGTTTTTGCACAAGAACGCATACGGTCTGAACAGCCCATTTAGGTGTCGTTGGTGCCTTGTTATGTGGTTTCTAGGTTGTTCTGTATAGTTGCTGGGATTGTCTGGGTGGTTGTTAGGTGGTAACATATTGTGCCACAACAAAAGGGATTTATTTTCGACAGGCAAAAATCAAAGTCTGATTGCTTAGAAAATGAATGGCAAGCACTACTAACTTAAAATATACTGTATGTATAAAAATACATTTTTCAATATAGTTACCACATTTTTTGTTAATATTTAGATATTCAACTTACAATTAAATATAAAATATATTAAATATAAGGAACGAAATGTGTATATTTATTAAAATGTTTTAACTATTGCAATTCCTAATAATGTTGTTGGACATGAATTGCAAGCCCACAAACTGATTTAATTGTGACTTTCATTTATTTCAACCTTTCTATTCATCTGTGTATGTACAGTGGACATAAATAGTCTACACATCAATATTAAAACAGCAGGTGTTTGTAATGTAAAAAATTAAACAAAGATAAATCATATCAGAATTTTTGCACCAGTTGATGCAATGCCACTGAAAACCAAAGTGGCACGTTTCAGAGAAAAAAAGTATTCACATCCCTGAACTAATACTTATTTGAAGCACCCTTTGTTTTTATTACAACACAGTCTGGTTGGATGAGTCTGTTAGATTGGCACATCTTGACATGGGAATATTTTCCCACTCTTCTTTGCAAAAACGTTCCAGATCTGTCAGATTGCGAGGGCATCTCCTGTGCACAGCCCTCTTCAGCCCCCCACCCCAGATTTACTATAGGATTCAGGTCTGGGCTCTGGCTGGGCCATTCCAAAACATTAATCTTTTTTGCTGAAGCCATTCTTTTGTTGATTTGGATGTGTGCTTTGGATCACTGGCATGCTGCGGGGTGAAAGATCTCTTCATTGTCAGCTTTCTAGCAGACGCCAGAAGGTTCTGTGCCAAAATCTACTGGTACTTGGAGCTATTCATGATCCCCTCCACCTTCACTAAAGCCCCATTTCCAGCTGAAGAAAAGTACACCAAAGCATGATGCTGGCACCACCATGCTTCACTGTGGATATGGTGTTCTTTTGCTCATGTGCTGTGTTGTTTTTGCGCCAAACATACCTTTACAATTTTGGGCAAAAAGTTAAATCTTGGTCTCATAAGACCATAACACATTTTTCCACATGGTTTTGTAAGACTGGATATAGGTTTTTGCCAGGCTTGGATGTTTTTTTTTTTCGGTCAGAAAGGGCTTGGTCTTGCCACCCTGGCCCATATCCCAGACAGATGAAGAATACGGGAGATAGTTGTCACATGTAGGGAGCAGCCAGTACTTGCCAGAAAGAGGTGCAGCTCCTTTAATGTTGCGTAGGCCTCTTGACAGCCTTCCTGACCAGTTTTCTCTTTGTCTTCTCATCAATTTTAGAGGGACGTCCTGTTCTTGATAATGTCACTGTTGTGTCATACCTTCTCACTTTCAGGTGAAGACAGGTGTGCACTATTTCACACAAGCTTGATAATTGATAGTTGATTCTGAACAGACACATACTCAGCCACATATAAAATATATATAAAATTGTGTATAAAAGTTTTTTCCTTTTTTCTCTGAAATGTGTCACTTTGGTTTTCTGCGGCATTGCATAGATTGTGGTTTGATGTGTAAACTTTTTATATCCACTGTATGGTTGAATCTATAGAGACCAAGACTTATAGATGTTGAAGAATGTCGTTTTTTCTGATAAATTATTGGCGTCAGCGACTTTTACAACTATTGGTTATCGGCAGATATGCGACACTTCTCTAATAGCCCCACCACCCCTAGTTTTACTAGAATGGGATTACTGGAATACTGGCCATTTACGTAAAGTGATTCCTGATGATATACTGTTGATGAATAACCACTCATATTTGTTTTCTGACAATGTTAACCCAATGATTATACTGTAATTAGGGCTGTCAGTCGATTCAAATACTTTATCAAATTAATTGCATGAGATAAAAAAATCAAATTAATCGAAATTAATTGCATTTCTAATTATTTGCTGAGAATGGCCCACAAATAACAATAATTCAAATGTACTGTATAATGATTAAATCATTATAAACAGTTACATTCAAATAATTATAAATATAATATAGATCGGGGGCCTGCATATCTCAGCGTGTACAGACGCGGACTACCACAACTGGACTCGTGTTTTCGCTGAGTGACTCCAGCCAGGTCTCCCGAGCAACCAAATTGGCCCGGTTGCTTTGGATGGGAGATTCACATGGGGTAACCTCCTCATGGTCGTTATAACGTGGTTCTCGCTCTCGGTGGGGCGAGTGGTGTTTTGTGCGTTGATGCCGCGAAGAAGCCTCGACTCTGTGGAAGAAGATGTCTCTGTGGTAATGCGTTCAACAGGCCACATGATAAGATGCGCGGATTGACGTCTCAGACTTGGAGGCAACTGAGATTCGTCCTCTGCCACCTGGATTGAGGCGAGTCACTACACCACCACGAGGACTAAGAGCGCATTGGGAATTCCAAATTGGGAGAAAAAAAATTATTCTTTATAAAACACATTTAATTAACATTTTCAAAACTATTGACTGTTTCATTGGTTTTCGGTTTATTCTACCACCTTACTGTAGTTAACGGTATCTGCAAAATCCCATATCAGTTTTAATCAATCTGCAGACCCACAAGTGCTCAACCCCTTAATCTAAACAGTGACCTCCACAGCCCTTCACTGTATGACTCTAATGATCTGCATTAGCCATACCATCATTCCTGCAGTCCCAGCATGCCTGTCAAACTCCGTCAGTCTGACAATGGGCAGTGCATCAGTGACTGTCAGCCATAGTTCTGCACAAAACTCACACTAAGGAGAGGGAGCCACTCACCAGAAAGGTCATTGCTGGGCTACAATACATCACCCTGGGACCAATAGCCACACCATTCATATATCATTACCACAAAAGCACAGAGATAAAGAGAAATGTGGCTCTTGCTAGAAATGTGCCGAGACGGCAGATTACTCTAAGTGCAATAACCCATCTGGAATAATCAAAGTCTCATTTGAGTATATAATAAAAAGAGAAACCATATTACATCACTGGAAGACTGTGATTAAGTGTCAATTTATACGACAGATTTTATTACATGTATATTAGAGTGCGAACAAAACTTGAAATGCTCTATATGCATAGCAAGCACTTTACTTGCAATGTCAAATCTCGTCTAGAGCAATTTTCTCTTGGTATCAGGATTCAATTAACACATTTTGTGCCGTGCAAGTGGAAATATTTACTGCTAATACGCATGTTATGTGAAAATTACTGTGTGAAGAGATATCTTGAGATATCTGTTCATATTCACCACACTAAAGACCATTATTTTGGTCACAACAAGGGTTGGGTGACATATTGAATAATCATGATGATATTTACGATGTTTTTGTTGGTGATATATAATTAAGCAACACCTCAAAAATTGCAACAATTTTTATCCACATTATACAGTAAATGGCCTTTAAATTTTCTGAAGATATGAGTCATTAAACTACATATGTTTCTTTACCTTACCTTGTGACATGCAAGGGAGAGTGAGATGGAAAAAAAACAAAAAACTAAAAAAAACGTACTCGCCAGTTCTCCGATACGCAGTAGCTTGTTCCTTGGCCACTCCTGCACCCTCTAACGGACGACAGCCTTGCCTCTCCGGGCGGATCGGAGGCAGTCCTCCAGCCCCTGGCGGGCGGACGCCCCACTGAGTTCTTGGGGAGCCGAAGGGGTCTCCCCCGCCCCTGGCAGCGGTTCTCCTGCTCCAGGCGGTCGGTCTCTGAGCCCCTCCTCGCTCGGCGTTTTAGCAGCTGGAAGGGGACTCCTCCGCCCCTGGCAGCAGCCCTGACCGCTCCAGGCGGTCGGCTAGGAGCCCCTTCTTCCCTCGCGGTCGGTGGCCGTTCCTCCGCTTCCAGGCGGCTGGGCTCCTCATCCCCCGGCAGATGGCCACGGCTGCTCCGTTGGGGTGTACGGTAGTGGCGTATCCCTCCTCCTTCCCGGGTTTCGGCACCAGTGTAAAGGAGGTTCAAGTGAAAGGAGGCAAGAACCAGCTTGACAATATAAATCATATTTTAATTATAAACTTGAACCAAAGGACACAAACACACACATGACAGACATGTCCGTAAATGATCTCTCTCTCCTGCACCATCCTCTGCAGTCAGCCTTTATCCCTCTCAGAGGCTTGATTAGCCTAATACGGGACCAGGTGTGTAGGATGACGACCCGGCCCCGCCCTCCACCCTGCCACAGAGATGTTTTAATAGTGGTTTCAAACTTCAGTAGCACAAATAGCCTTACACTTGGCAAGTTCGACTCAATTCTGTAAATCAGTTCAAACTTTCAGTTTCAGACATTCATTTGCATCCAGTGTTGTGGAATATTTTACCAAAAGTTTACCAAATTATTCAGTAGCATAACAGTAGTTCCCAACAGTATAGCTTTTACACAAACAAGCTACATTTTATTACGAGTAGCACTCTAGCATCACAGAATGATACATTTGTCACATTGTATTGTGAATGCAACAATGGAGCCGAGGGAGTACCGGTAGTCAAACGCACTGACCTAAACTGTCCTCTCTTTCTTTAATGTAGCACAGCGGAAACCAAATCTTTTTGGGAACAAACAAACTAGTTCAAATTACGGATTCACCGATTCAGTTGAGCACCGTGCAGCCTTAAATGGACTTAAATGAAATGTAGTTCATTACTGCTGTTTTTCACTATATTTCGATACACTTACATACAGTATATATCTAAGAGGTTTTCTAGTTTGTGTTGTTTTTTTGGAAAAAACATGGTTTTGATACAATTAACCATGGTTTTACTATAGTAAAATTTCAATTGTTATATATCCAAAAATATTTTCTTCTTCAAATAGCTTCAATGTAGTTACCTACTTTTTGTTAGTAACTACTTTTTTAAAAGAGTAACTTCCAAAGTAACTATGATGAGTACCTTCCCCAACACTGTTTGCATCATGACTCAAAAATATTAAAATGGAAGGCTTTTTCATATATTAAAATAAAAAATATATGCAAGTTAAAATAGCTGTTTATTACTATGTACTGTTATTCAATATGATTGTGTTCATTTCGTGAAAACCGTGTGGAAAACATGCCTTGATTATTTTAAACTAAATAGTTAATGTATTTTACTTCTTGCTTTGAATCTAATTGGCTGCAATGACTGTTTAACTGAAAAGATTTCCTAAAAAAATAAAAAGATATACACTACCGTTCAAAAGTTTGGGGTCACCCAAACAATTTTGTGTTTTCCTGAAAAGTCACACTTATTCACCACCATACGTTGTGAAATGAATAGAAAATAGAGTCAAGACATTGACAAGGTTAGAAATAATGATTTGTATTTGAAATAAGATTTTTTTTTACATCAAACTTTGCTTTCGTCAAAGAATCCTCCATTTGCAGCAATTACAGCATTGCAGACCTTTGGCATTCTAGCTGTTAATTTGTTGAGGTAATCTGGAGAAATTGCACCCCACGCTTCCAGAAGCAGCTCCCACAAGTTGGATTGGTTGGATGGGCACTTCTTGCGTACCATACGGTCAAGCTGCTCCCACAACAGCTCAATGGGGTTCAGATCTGGTGACTGCGCTGGCCACTCCATTACCGATAGAATACCAGCTGCCTGCTTCTGCTCTAAATAGTTCTTGCACAATTTGGAGGTGTGTTTAGGGTCATTGTCCTGTTGTAGGATGAAATTGGCTCCAATCAAGCGCTGTCCACTGGGTATGGCATGGCGTTGCAAAATGGAGTGATAGCCTTCCTTATTCAGAATCCCTTTTACCCTGTACAAATCTCCCACCTTACCAGCACCAAAGCAACCCCAGACCATTATATTACCTCCACCATGCTTAACAGATGGCGTCAGGCATTCTTCCAGCATCTTTTCATTTGTTCTGCGTCTCACAAACGTTCTTCTTTGTGATCCAAACACCTCAAACTTGGATTCATCTGTCCACAACACTTTTTTCCAGTCTTCCTCTGTCCAATGTCTGTGTTCTTTTGCCCATCTTAATCTTTTTCTTTTATTGGCCAGTCTCAGATATGGCTTTTTCTTTGCCACTCTGCCCTGAAGCCCAGAATCCCGCAGCCGCCTCTTCACTGTACATGTTGACACTGGTGTTTTGCGGGTACTATTTAATGAAGATGCCAGTTGGGGACCTGTGAGGCGTCTGTTTCTCAAACTAGAGACTCTAATGTACTTATCTTCTTGCTCAGTTGTGCAACGCGGCCTCCCACTTCTTTTTCTACTCTGGTTAGAGCCTGTTTGTGCTGTCCTCTGAAGGGAGTAGTACACACCGTTGTAGGAAATCTTCAATTTCTTAGCAATGTCTCGCATGGAATAGCCTTCATTTCTAAGGACAAGAATAGACTGTCGAGTTTCAGATGAAAGTTCTCTTTTTCTGGCCATTTTGAGCGTTTAATTGACCCCACAAATGTGATGCTCCAGAAACTCAATCTGCTCAAAGGAAGGTCAGTTTTGTAGCTTCTGTAACGACCTAAACTGTTTTCAGATGTGTGAACATGATTGCACAAGGGTTTTCTAATCATCAATTAGCCTTCTGAGCCAATGAGCAAACACATTGTACCATTAGAACACTGGAGTGATAGTTGCTGGAAATGGGCCTCTATACACCTATGTACATATTGCACCAAAAACCAGACATTTGCAGCTAGAATAGTCATTTACCACATTAGCAATGTATAGAGTGTATTTCTTCAAAGTTAAGACTAGTTTAAAGTTGTCTTCATTGAAAAGTACAGTGCTTTTCCTTCAAAAATAAGGACATTTCAATGTGACCCCAAACTTTTGAACGGTAGTGTATATATATATATATATATATATATATATCAACAATCATATCAGACTGTTTTTTTGTTTTGTTGTTGCTGTTGTCCAGTGCTAGTCAAAACAGCAAATGCAGCATTTTCCTTTTGCTTATTGGTCACATAAATTACTAAAAGCAATACCAAACATATCCCCTTTTCTCTTCACTCATTGAATTCATCCTTTTCTGCTTCACTGCCTAAGCTTTTTATCTTCTGTAAACCACCTATTCTACTCTCTCATTTTCAATTCTCCTCCTAAGTGAGATGATATTCCCCCACCACTCTCATCTCTCTCCTGCCTCTGTGTATTTGTGAGAGACAGAATTACTCAGGACATGTCTTTCATTACTGTCACACAGAGAAAAAGAGGAAAATAAATGGATATAGGAGCCATTCTCATTTCCCTCAGGCTTGCTCACAGTGACTTGACAGACCAGGACACGAGAAGCACACTCGCTCACACTCACTCACTCCATGTTCCCTTAGCAGGCCTTCTAGCCATATAAAAAATGTTCAATTATCGAGGGAAAACGGACTCCGCAGTTCACACTTCACTTCAGTTTAGGCCCATGCCCTCCCAGAAAGAGGACTGTGATGAGGAGGAGGGCGTTTCCGGGCTGTAACGATAGACGCCCGGCGCTGTATCAGCTCAATCAGCGGGAGAGGGATAAAGAGGTGCTGGGGATGCCAGTTTGAGAGAGAGAAAAACTTGCTCGCCAGTACCAGGACATGCAGTCGCCTGGTCATTAGCCGCTCCTCCGACCTCTGAGGGACGATAGCTGCTCCTCCCCTGGCAGACGGCAGCAAGTCCACCAACCCCTGGCGGACGGAATGGCTCCTCCCCTTCTTGGAGGATGGCAGCGGTTCCTCCGACTCCCGGCAGCTATTCCTCCGTATCCTTGCGGATGGCAAGGACAAATTCTAGACTTTTGTGGCATTTAATTTTTTCCCCCTCAGAAGTTAACTTATAAATGTTAGTCAAGGTTTTTATGAAGTCATATTTAAAGTGTCAAACACAAACTCAAGAACACAAACAGTACAATCAAGCTCCTAAATGGACAAAATGACAGATACCTATCCACACCAAATACAAACACGCTAGTCCACACATTCTCTACCTGTGTGACTCTGTGATCTACAGTCTGTTGTGTATTGTTGAATGCATCCCTTTGGTTGATGAGCGTATGTAATGAGTCCAGAGGGGCTTGAGGGACATGCCGAGTGACCGTGTGGCTTAAGTGATTGCCATAATTGAGTGGATTGTGACAGCTTTGCAATGGCCTAATTAAGACTTGCTGGACCAGGCCAAGATTTCACCATCACATCACACGCGTTTAACAAGTGAACCGAGAATAGAAAACCGAGCTGAGATGCAAATAAAATTAAACCATCTATTGTGAAGGCATGTAAACACAAGCAAAGGAGTTCAGAACATTGTTTAAATGATATTACAACGAGCGCTCACGGTAATGGACATTTCAATTGAATGCAGCACGGTTTTGCAGAGGGAGTAATTTTAAGGAGCATATTTCACACTTTTGCTGAATCTTGAGCTTAAAGTCCACTTATAAATGTGCGTCAAGGTTTCGTGTACCAAAAACAGTCATGATTTCGTTTTACATTATCCTTTTCCACCCTCTTGTTTAGACCTGTAGAATTAATCAGGCTTTTATTTCCTACTGTACCTTTAAGACTTCTGTATGTTAATTGCCTCTGATATGATTGGCTAACTACTTCATAAGTGATCTAAGAAGCAAAACCCAAGACATGTTTTTGAATACAGAATTGGCTGTGATTGTGGTGTCGAACATAATTTTTTCTAAGTTCTTTTCATTTCTCGCTGTAAAGTTCACATCGGGTCTGGTTTGGATGCAATCAGTACGTTCACGCAAAATGTAAAAGTTGAATTTCCACAAAAACTATTTTTTTTCTTTTTAAAATGTTACGTAAATGCTTTAGTCCAACTAAAATATTATCGGTCTGATTTTTGCAAACTCAGCTGCAACTTCATACGAAATCTAGTTAGAAAGTTTCAGTTCAAAAATCGATTTCAAATACTCGATTGCGCATTCTATTACGTCCTTTTTTTCAATACTCGATTACGCATTCGGTATGTTTGCATGCACTTTAAAACTTTGATTTCAGTCAGCCTAAAATGCAAATTCATCATTTTAAAATATCATGTAAATGATTTAGTAAATTTTCGTATCAGTCCAAAGTCTGACTAATAGACCCAAATAATGCGATTGTAGCTCGGCTTCGTCTAAGCATGTATATTACATGTATGCATATTAATCGGACCACAAATTGCTCCGAAAGACAGAGGTGATGTTTTTCAACATTTCTTTAGCCAACATCCTTCCTTCAAATATACCATATTGTGTCTAGAATTCTTGAAAAAAAAAATATGAATATTGTAGCTCGACAATGCAAAAACAGGCTGATGCTCGATTATAACAGCACATGTGAATGTACATATAGTTAGTCTACAACGTTAGTTAGGTCCATATAGTAAACTAAACTATTATTTCAAAGATCAATAACCATAACATTCATATGTCCTTAAAGGCACTTAATTGGCTGAGGCATTTGAAATTGCCCAATCATAGCCCACACATTTCCAAAATTCAAATTGGAAATGGCTGTGTATGTGCTAAAGATGCTTAAATGTGTCCTTTCTCCCGGTCCCCCTCAGCTCATCACTCTTTCAGTCATGTTGTCTCTTTCACTCTCTTTCATCCCCTGAGTGTGATAATCACCACAGCTGGAGGGGCAGAGGGGGAGGAGGTGGTGAGGGATGGAGGTGTGGAAGTGGAGGGGGCTGGTGGATCGAGATGCCCCCTCAACCCCCACCGTGGTTTATCAGCCCGAGTGTGTCAGCACTGCAGGAGGACAAACCTGTCAGAGCTAAAAGGGCGGCAGAGAGAGGGAGGGAGGTGAGCCTGAAGGAGAGCAAAGGTGTCAGCGTGTGACTGATTGCGGCCCTCCACTCACAAGGCCAACCCTCCTCGCGATTTACAATCACTTCACTCGCATGAGGAAAAACACACATGGACAAACACACACACACAAACACACACAAACACAGTCTAGCTTGTTGGTGATTGGTCAATACATTTCCTCCATCAATCTCGAGGGGTATGCGGTATGACCAAATTCTTTTTATTATATTCTCATTTTGTAATTGAAATTTTAACGTTGAATTCTATATTAAAGGGTCATGAAGCACTAAACTACATTTTCTGAGATGTTAACAGATTTGTATGTTACAAATGATAGAAGAAAAGTAAGCATCTATTCATTTTCATTTTAAGAGAAAAGTGGTTCATTTAGGGATTTATTGAGCCGTTTTCATCTTCCAGGTTTAAAATCAACATCGAGTCAACATCACATGAGGTGACGTGTCCCTGTACTATAGTGCATCATTGCGTCATCAGTGT
Organism: Moxostoma hubbsi; assembly: GCA_032164185.1. Classification (NCBI taxonomy): domain Eukaryota; kingdom Metazoa; phylum Chordata; class Actinopteri; order Cypriniformes; family Catostomidae; genus Moxostoma; species Moxostoma hubbsi. The sequence continues at coordinate 12,619,280 of JAVLUX010000048.1, forward strand.
CTCATAATAATTAATGAGACTGTGTGGCCTTATCCTTTAAGAACATGCTGGCTCATCCTGATTATCCATTAAACCACTTGACCAGTGCTGTTTTCAAACTCTCAAACGCAAAGTCAGTTGAGAGAATTGATAGTACCGATGCGAGTCCCACCCTGCTGCTAACAGAGGGACAGGACGGGCTTTCAATCCATAGTAAAACCTTTTAAATGTTTGTGCAGCACACATTTATTAAAGTGAGTGTTTGCGAGATATGTGGTTTGGTAGACAGTCTGACTGGGGCTCGGTTTGACAGAGAAAGGGTTTACATTGATTGTCCCAGAGGCACAAATGCTATCGATCCATCCATCATTAATGTGTGTAAACCATTCTAAGCACTTATATTTGTGAATCAAAGTCTGGGAATAATCCAAGTTATTATCGTGTAAAAACATACACATAGTTTCAATACAGAGTACATGGCTTGGCATTTATTTGAGCATTAATTACATGATATAAAATGTCCAGTGTAATACTGTTTATTGAATTGTGAGCTCACAAAACTCCATTGGCTGCATCTTTAGAAAATGTGATGAGCACTCAACTTTGTTGAGCCAGGGGGTGTTGTGATCCTTTAAGGCAAAAAATGGATGGAGTTCAACATATTTAGTTGGACTTTAGTCAAATGTGGGTGAAAACCCACACGGCCACATTGGGCTCATACAGTATGTAAATGCTCATCCATATGGATGCGTTTGAACTAGGGCTGGGAAACCATTTTTTATTTAAAAGAAATGTCACAACATCCAATTACATCGTCAACCCAATTAAATATTGAGCTCCACCTGAGGTGATCCGAGGTCATTTGCAGCATTCTCATAGATGATACTATTCTTGCAAACAGTTTTCAGACGATTGAAACAGAAAAGAGTGAGAACTCTTTTACATGAGCCTGTTCCATGATACACGCTGCCGCTGCACGCCTCTGAACAAACAGCGCGCCAGAGACATACATTAACAGCATTTCTGTCATCTGTTCTTCAAAACATAATAATAAAGTGTGTTTCTTCTAGCACGTGTCTTTGTGTACCCGCCATGCGCATGATATAGGCTACCCACATTTGGCAGCTACCAATTTCGAACTCTGTGGTGATATTTAATATGTTTGGTGACTTCCCAGCTCCATGGATCTGTAATTTTCCGATATTGTCAATCATCGACTGTCGCAATCGGCACCGGGATATTTGTCAGATATCGTCAATATCCGATTACATCATCCTATCAGCCCTAGTTCAAATAGCAGCTAAAGACCGCCTACTCACCTGCCAATCAAGTATAACTGGGAGAAAGCGCGGCATTTTTCGTGCACTGTTCTTTTACAAATAGCTTTTGTGCTTTATTATCATGCAGTAATACACTACCGTAGCGACGTCCCCTCAAGTGCTCAAAAGAGACGCATATTCAACCAGATGTATACAGCAATGGGTTTCAATTGTCCACTTCTGATTGGATTGCCCAAAATGCATCTTAATACCAGATGTAAAAAGGGCCTTTGTGTTGAGAGCCCTACAAAAGCAGGCGCTGCACTGACACCTTCTGCTCGCTTTCTCTCAGCTAAAATATGTTGTCTGTAAACAAATGCTTTTTCCGTGGTGGTTAGTGCTGTGCTCATGCACGTTACTGCAATGCTGCTGACTGTTAACTCTGCTGTAACGAAGAGAAGACATGCTGAGAGAAGAATTAATTATTGGAAGTGCGTGTACAGTATGTGTGTGTTGGAGGATGTGTGTGCTGGTGGGTGCAGGAGAGGTGTTATTTATTCCAGTGTCACCTTGAACCCTAACAACAGAGATACGGCTCAATAAAACATGATTGGCCCTGTGGCAGCGCATTCATCTACTGCCTGCAAGTTCGGCAAACCACACACAAACACAAGCGCACAGCTTCGACAGATGCAACACAGTGTTTCCCCAAGGATTCTTTTCAGCAGTGATGCTGTTGTGCACGCGGCCACAAGCCCACAACGCCGGACTCGTATTAATGCGTGTTGGTCAGAGAATAGATTAAAAGAGGGGTGTCAAACTCAGTGGCTCCTCGCTATGGTTTTTATATAAAGAACTATGGCATTTTTGTAACGGAAAAACAGCCTCACATTCAAACGGGTTTCGCAATCCCCGCCACAGATCTCAGTGGTTCACAAGTGCATTTAAAATAGTCTGTTGTTTGGTTGAGACCAGTCCACGAATTATCGCACCTGCTCTGCACTCATGCTACTATGATTAAGCCGTTTTGATAACTGACCCGTGTAGCGCGGTTTCATTCCGCTTCTGAAGCGAGCAAAATGCACTCCAAAACATACATAAGACGGGAAGGCTTTTTTGTATTCACGAGGAAAGCTCTAACTGATTGTTCAGTGAAACGTAGCGATCCAATGCCATCCTACGTTTCAGAAATGAGCTTGGGCCTCGCAGGCCACTTGAAATGAAGCGAGTTTGACATGTACTGTTATGCGGTGATGTCATTGAGAGTAAGTGCGTGTATTTGCGTGTGTGTGTGTGGTGGGGTCCCTTTCGCATTGTAGAATGCGCACAGCTGACTGGGGCAGACAAGCGTTATGTTGCGCCAAGAATATTAAATTAACCATGTGAAATCCCAACAGCAGCGCTCATAATTCAGCATTGGCGCAGCGCTGCTGCAAAATGCATATAGGGGAAACACTGCAATAAGATCAGTACGGAGCAATCCACCTATCCTCAAATAACCAAAACATTAAGGACCTAAACCAAAGCAAACCGAATTCAGCTAAAAATAAAAATGAATAAAGCCATTATACATCCCAATCTATAAAACTGCTCTCAGATGAGTAGTTGAAAGCCAACGTCAAATGGAATTGACAACCCATTTTATTTCCAAAATGTGACATTTTCGGGTGAATCAGGGCAACAACCTAGAGCAAGACTTGATTTTATCCATTGGGAACTGATTGATTGACAATGTATTGAACAGTGTTTGTGTGACGGTTGAATAATAATAAGAGTGCTTGGTAGTGTCATCTGAATAGTAAAGCGCTTTCAGTGGAGCAGAAATGTTTTGCCAGCAGCCGATTTAACTTTTCCAAGATTCTGCTTACCTGCAAATGCCTTTGAAATATGTTCCTTCTTCCACTCCCAGGGCTGGTCGTATTCATCAGCTGGCCTCTCATCGTCTTGCGGCAGACTGCTCTCCCTGCCCTCCTCCGGCAGATCCGGATGCCCCGGGACCCGCTCCTCGTAGGGGGTGTCGTAGAGCTGCACCTCCCCTCTGCCCCAGCCTCCTCCACCAGCTCTTCTCTGTAGCTCTGCAACACCATACAAACCTGTTACATTCACTAACGTCTATAAATAACCACCATTGTACAGATCAGAGACCTGTTGCTTGGACAATAAAACAAGAGTTTTAAACTTTGCCGGTTCCGTGTGGTTTTGAAGTAAAATAACCTTCTGATCGAAAAAATGTAAAGTGCGTGATATCAACATGCGATAACAGATGCGAAGCAAGAGTGACTTTTTCATGAACTGGCGCACCATTTACGAATGTTTGGAATTCACTAATATACGCACATTTAACGAACAAATCTGGGGTGTACACAGCGTTTGTGAATCCAGAGGGAAGGTCCATTTTACGTGTAAATAACTCCCAGTTTACTGACATATTTTTGAAAGTTTCATGAATGAGGCCCATTATATGCATTTATATAAATTTGCTTATAGGGTTAACCTGTTTTATGTCGTTATAGCTTTGAAGTTGTAATATTGGATATAACTTTACACAGAAAGGGTTAGTAAGCAATTTTATCACACTAACATCATATTAACATGTATAATGTTCATATCTTGTATCTATACAGTTTGTATTCTAATGTTTATGGACTGGCCCCATTCACTTCCACTGTAAGTGCCTTACTTTAGCTGCGATTTTCGTCACTTTGGTTTTATTGTTTTTTTTTTTTTTAATTAACAAGGGACAAGTCTACATTTTTATTTGTGGTAATCAACATTATGCCAGATGTACTATTGAGTGAGCTTAACTTGTATTCATCCCAGAATATTCCTTTAAGTATCACAAACTACGGTTAGTCGTTTAATATGTTGGTGAGATGGCCTCTTCCTGTCTAAGTGGAAGGTTCTTGGCCCGAATAAACTGAAAAGTGGACCAGATGTTATGCCAATATTCTGGCATCTGGGCTGGCAAGACTAATCTCATAGTAATTGAGATAAAATTTTGGGTTTGGAAATACTACTTGCATTGCAGGCTGTGGCATGTGCTCATTAAAACAGTGCGAGACAGACCGCGCTGTTAAACCAAGACACAACAATAAATCTATATGTTCCCTGGCCTCCACAGCTGGGCTCCTTCGCCTGGGCCACATTAATTATGAAAATGTCTGGCGACAAGTGGCGGGGTATGAATTTGAAGGAGAGACAAATTGTGTTTGCACAGCTTGGTGGAGGGCTTTATACGGGTGGGCTTAACAAAGAGATAGAGAGGGATGATGAAAGAAAGAGATGGAGGAGGTGTGCATGAATATCAAGTCCAATCTCAAGGACTGAGGTCTCTTGTCTCTCCTGATGGCCTTTTTTATTTCCATTATCATCCCTCTCACAACAACAAACACCAAACAACAGGATGTTTGAGAGACCGTCAAGTACTTTCAGCACAAATAACGGTCGGTTAAAAGCCAACAATGAAACGACCTGCGACTTCTAAAGTGTTACGCCAATATAGCACGCTTTTAAAAGGAAAATTTGAATCTTAAAATGTTTTAATTTTGGACTGTTCCTTACATAAATCTATCATATGGCTTCACTTGGAATATAGCGAATGTGTTGTTAACTCTCTTTATGCAGGGTTTTTTTTTTTGGAGCTTGCTGTTGAAGTAACAATTCTTTGAAAATGTCAACTTTTTTGCTCTACAAATTAAAAAAAAAAAACAGCTTATGGGTTTAGAACAGTATCAGGAGTACATAAAAGATAGAATTTCACATTTTTGGATGAAGTACTCCTTTAATTTTATTAGACCGCAAATTATTTAATGGTAATGCTTCTATTTCTCATTCGAGTTCCATCCAAAAACGTTCAGCGAATGGCCTGAATATAAAAAATGATGACAATCATGAAACCAAACATACACAGACGTGCATGGGTCCGATTGCCTGGCAAGATTCAGTTCTGTGAGACCGAAAGACAAAAACAGGAGGGAATACAGTAAAGGGAGAAAGACAAACTTTAACCTTCACGTCTCGCTTCTATTGGGTGCCTTAGCAGTCTCCATAGCGACAGAAAGGAGGCCCTGAGGGACAGACCCTGAGGTGGGGAAAGAGAGCTACGGAAGAGTGTGTGTGTTGATGTTAAGTGTTTTTGACGCGCGAGAGGGAGGGCTAAGAGATTCCGCCGTACCTGAGAACTGACGGAGAATGAGAAGAGAGATTAACCTGTAGAGATGGACTGAAAATCAAATGAGGCTGCCTTGAAGACAAGACAGATCTGAGGAGAAATTAAGGTGGATACTGGGTGACTAGAATGAAAAAATACGTTAGAATCCCTTGAAAATAGGAAAATGGAAAGACCTGGAACACCTTGCTGTCTAATGACTACATAGGCGATTCATTTTAACTTCACATACCATCTAAAAAAAAGAACAAGAAAAGTGATGCTCCTGTGCTACAAACTATTCAAAAAAAGCACAGGCATACGTTAAAATTCATTACGTGTTTTTGAATTCGCCTAAATGCCAAAACATACTCAGGTATGCGAACGCAGATGCGAGTGCTTGGCCAATGGCCACCGCATTGCCAATGCGCGTTTAGTTTGAACATGCCTAACATTCGTTTTTGCATCATTATGGCGGCGACAAACTGGATTATTCAGGTAAGTTGCGAAAATATAAATTGACTAACTTAATTGCTCACCATTTTTCTCTTCAAACTGTTGTTCCGCCATGACAACACACTGTAGAAGCGACAGTTTACACTAATGTAAATCTCGCTATGGAGACTGGCATAGTTGTGTTGAGTTATAAGTTGCGTTGACACATTTCAAAACGCAACGATGCAAGAACTCTAGCTGCCTTTGTAAGATGTATCTGCATTCACGTACTTGCGTAGAGTATGTTTCGGCACTAAGGCTGCATCCTTACCTCCAGTAAATACAGCCTAAAAAGCAATAGCGTAATATTGATCAGTCCAAAATCTGCCGAAAGCCTTGTCAATGAAAAATCAATGTGAATTTTGAGAAAATATTGTATAGAATAAGCATTTCAAGTGTTTCACAAAATTTCAGCAATTTTGTGTACATCTCATTTGCTGTATTTGAATTGTATTACAGTATGTATACTGTATATCGGCCATCTAGCTGTATAGATATTGGTATCGAAAATTCCAGTCGACCACTACTAATAATTGACTGATTTGACTGATCTCAGAGAACATAATATAAAAAATACTAACCACAATCACAAAGCCAGACCAAAATTGTAGTATATAAATCAGATGGGTGAAATGGTCAACTTGAAGACTATAAAATGGTACAGATTACATAAATACAGCACTGTAAACGGTAAGACTGCAATAGAGAATTGGCAGTGAGTCACACTCTGAAACCACTGAGTGTCTGAATTAAATGGCACACCAAACTCCCCCGGGGCATGAGAATACAAGCAAATAGAAAGGAGCAAATCCCGAAACGAATATGAAAGTGGTCAAATCCCACATGGTCAAAGTCAGGATAAAGCCTGATGATAAAGAAATCAAAAGCATGCTCTATTTTCCAATTAATCTGTATCTGATACATGCTGGATGACTTTTTGCCACTTTTAGAGACCTGGATAGTAAAATAGAGAGATGACAGGAACAGACAGGGAGGAAAAGTGGGAAGAGGATCGGGACACCCACGCATTGGCCAGAAGTTTGGAATAATTCATCAAAGTGGCATTCAACTGATCACATAGTCAGGACATTACTGATGTAAAAAACAGCAGCATCACCATTTGAAAAAAAGTTATTTCAAAGCTGTCATTATTGCACATAGAGGATGTTTTTGATGAGAACTCTTTGAAGTAGTTTAAGATGTTCTGAACTTTTTTTTTTTTTTAACTGTAACAGTAATTTTTCATGTTATTAATGTCCTGACTTGACATTACACTGTGATCAGTTGAATGCCACTTTGGTGAATAAAAGTACCAATTTCTTTCTATAGGAGCAAAATCTGTACATTATTCCAAACCTTTGGCTGATAGTGTATATAAAAGTGGTCTTGGTGAAAAAAAAGCAGAGAGAAAGTTGGACTGACCAGTGATCACTTTTTGGGCCTCATAGGGCTCCATGTAGCCATTGTTCTCAGGAGTAACTGGCCCCTGGACGGTTTCAGAACGAGCATCAAATGGGTCGGAGTAGTCTGCATCGCCCATGACTGGAGCTGACGGGACCACCTGAAAACAGTGACAAAGTCAATGCTCCTTATTCAGGAGAAAGAATAGAAAATGTGCATCAAATTGGAGACTATCTCGGTTTGTTGAAGGATCGAATGAATAATGAAATAATTTCATTTTCAGTCAGACAGTTACCATTTTAAAGTGATTTTTTTTTTTGTGATCATCAAGGCCTCTTGCACCAAAAACAGCTGTTTTTGTTTTCCATGTCTATTATCCACACTTAGCACAGTGTCCTAACCAGGTGTGATGTGATAAAGCATGTCTTCCATGTTAATCTGAGTTTTTGTCCTGACCAGCCGCGACCACAAAAAGTGATGAACAATTTTGTCAGTTGCTTAGTTGCTACTTTTCTAGCATTGTGCTGGGTAGCTCAGGCAAAAGTGAATTCTCATTGGATCAAAATACCACACAGTACAGTGGTATATTAAATATTACTGTTCACTGTGATTGTCACATCGGGAAACATTTCAAGGGAGAACCTGCGTTGTTTCTAGGAATGCACAGATACCACTTTTCTCTTCCTATCCAATTACGGAAATCTCAGTATCGGCCGATACCAATCTGACACCAGTGTTTTTTTTTTTTTTTTGCATAATCGGTTTAGAATATCTTTAAATTATTGTGTGGAACTAATTGGGAGTACTCTTTAATATGTAAAGAAACAAACCTCAAACTACACATTATTCAATATAAATGTATAAATTATTAAGAAACACTTTATTATTAACTAGTATACTGGATAAAGTAGCTGCAAAATTGTAAGACATCAGTCCATATTTCATTCACACAGATATTTTTTGGAACCCATTCAACTTAAATATTGTTATAATATATAAAAAAGTATTAATGATGATAATAATAATAATAATAATAATAATAATAATAATAATAAATTGTTATTAATATGATTATTATTGACTTTTAATTGTAATTTTAAATACAACAGTGATATATTTAAGTCGTTTTTAATGAAGCACTTTTTAAACCCTCACGCTTTTATTTTGACATTCTAATCTCTCCAGGAAGTCCTGTATGTGTCTGTTTGTAGGCAAGTTCACAGTAGTTTAATTCACTTGTTCAAATTCTGGTCAAATGCACCTCTGGTGCCGTTCTAAATGCATATTATAAGTTAACCGAACTATTGAGCATCCACATCTGAGGTGTTGTTCGAGAGTAGCACTCAAATATTGCGGAACGCGTGAAGGCTAAAATAGCCGCGAGTGTGTGTAAACAGAGCAGCACCACTCACTAATGTGCTGGCGCTGCGCATACTATACATTTACTTAAACACAGCCTTTTTGCTATTACACGTCTTCAAGTGGCTTTGAATAAAATGCACGAGTCATGTGAACTACTTTAATGGTGTTTTTATTGTTCTTTTATGTCATTTTTGGAGCTAAACAGTAACAAACATGACTAACACAGTATCGGATTTGAATCGGGCTTATTGGACCGATATTCGATCCATCTAAAAGCTTCAGTATCAGAGCCGATACCGATCCAGGTATCGGATTGGTGCATTCTTAGTTGTTTCACAGGAAAACCTGCATTGTTTCATGGGAGAACCTACGTAATTTCACACGGGAACCAGCAATGTTTCCAGCAGGAACCTGCGTCGATTCACGCGAGAACATACGAGGTTTCAAAAATGAACCTGCGTTGGGAGAACTTGTGATGTTTCAAGGGAGAAAACACTATGAGCAATCTTCTCTTATGCACTCATGAACACGGAACAGACTTTTATAATATTTGCGTATCCTTTTTTAAGCTTGAATGCGAGGCAGTATACACTGCTATTGTACTGAAGACGGATTGGGATATTTATCAAGACTTCTCCTTTTGTGTTCTGCAGAAGAAAGTCAGTCATATGGGGTTGTAACCACATGAGGGTGAGTGAATAATGACAGAGGGGGTACTATTCCTTTAAGGTGCTCAAGGTTGTGATGTCAACACTGTGACCCATCTTAATAGCAAATTAAATTATTTAATTTTTAAAAGAGCCAAAAAAAAAATCATTTTTTCCCATGATATGTCCTCTTTAAAAGCCTCACCTCAAACATACTAAAAAAAAAATGGGTACATTCAGCAACTACACCGTACAGCAAGAGACAGATGCGCAAAAACATGTCACATTCTCCCGTGAAGAAGGAGAAGGCTGTAGGGAGGTGTTGATGAGTGTGTAAGGAGGTGTATTTGTCTCTCAATCCAGGCACAGGTGGAAACCCTCAGTCAACTGGAAGTGGGACAACTACAAAGCCAGCCATATGGTCTCTCAAATAATGGCTTTAGCCAATGGGTTCCGGGCAGCAACATTCATCCTGCCATCTGAAAACCACAATGGGCTCAACAATAAAGATGAGAGTCTCGGGCCAGTTGATGGAACTGGTTCTTGCTCAATTGGACAGACGTTGCGTTGTCACTACATCTACATTTGCAGATTACTTAGATATGTTTCAACGCTTTGACAATCTAAACATTTCGTTTATGTATGAATTCTGTTGATACAAATAAAAACAAATAAATTAAGCATTTGTCAAGAAAAAAATATATTAATATTTGTATGCATTTTAAAATACATTACTAAAATTAAAATGTATTATTTTTGTGGTAAGACCAGTGCAAATTTTGAATTAAATTATGTAAAACTGTGAAATATTAGCCAGTAGAAAAATAAAATTATATGCCACATCATACAACAATCTGCAGATTTCCTACAAGGTACTGTGCAAATCGCCCATTGTCGATGAACTTTAACAGGAATAAGAGAACAATAAATCTTAAACGTTCATTAGAAACGCAATAAAAACATAATTAGGATTACAGTGGAAATTAATGAAGGTTAACAGGGAACGATGCATACCAGTGCTCACAAGCTACAATTAAGACAAACCACTTAAATTGTGGTTTAAATAGATAATGCAGCATTGTGCGACAGCAGTGGCTCTTTTCCTGCAAGCCAAACCAATCAGTAGTCTCATTATTGGCACTGATTACAACCAATAAGTCTCCACTGAAGCATCCACAGGCTGTTGTCTTTCTGTGCCCGTGTGTGTGTTTGGATACCTCCACTGGCTGCCAGTATTGGGTCGTTACTCAATGTCTGATCACAGGAAAGAACCTTTCGTGCTCTTGTGGGTATTCTCCATGGGAGCACCCCTCCCCAAAAACTAAATGCTATGTATTATTCAAGAGCTTTAGTTGTGCTGGATCAAGGGGGGTTGGCACCTATGGAGCTCTGAGAGTTGAAATCTAACGCTGGGTTAACAGGGGGTTTGCATGAAAGATTGTTTCACATCGCAAATCACTTGTTTGACAGTTTATTTGATGTATTGCATGACTTGATGGTTTGGGGTATCCTCTAGCAATGCACGATTTATTGGTGGCCGATATATAACTGGCTGATAACCGGGAAAATCTAAATATTATTGCACCGATAAAGGAATTGCCGCTGATATTTTCGCCAATAATTTGTTACGTTATTACTTGCCTCATAGTCCTCACTCACCTCAATCCGGGTGGCAGAGGACAAGTCTGTCAAGTCAGTTGCCTCCACTTCTGAGATGTCAATCCGTGCATCTTATCACGTGGCTCGCTGTGCATGACACTGCGGAGACTCACAGCATGTGGATGCTTATGCTACTCTCCGCAATCCAAACACAACTTACCACATGCCACATTGAGAACGAGAACCACTAATTGCGAACACAAGGAGGTTACCCCATGTGACTCTACCCTCCCTAGCAACCGGGCTAATTTGGTTGCTTGGAGACCTGGCTGGAGTCACTCGGCACACCCTGGATTCAAAGTCGTGACTCCAGGTGTTGTAGTCAGTGTCAATACTCGCTGAGCTACCCATGCCTCCCACTTTAATCAAATCTTAAATAACGGTCCAAATTCCAAGCTTTTCAATGACACCTAATTTAAAATAACACGTTTTTAACCATTAGCAAGCAGTTACAGATTGAAGGATAAAAAATTAAAACCTTTATTTTTTAAATATCAGTTATCGGTCACAATGAGCAGCGAGTTATCGGTGGAGAAATTCCATATCCCTAGTATCCTCAAAGCCCCTCTGGTCAATGACTACTAACCCCTTTTAAAAGTGGTGTATACTGGTACAATTGGTGAACATTAATGGTCGACAAATGGGTTTTTAAATAGTCAATGCAGGTATCTGATTTTTGATTCATTGTTCATTTTGATTTTATTCAAACGTGGTCCTCGACTGTACGAGTCGCCTGCGCATGCGTTGGCCATTGACTGTATTAAAAGAGTGTCACAAAGCAGTTGTAATGTGCATGCGTCAAATGTGTTCCTATTCGTTCGCGGTCAGAAAAGTATACTCAGAAAGGCAATGTTCGACCAGGCGCGAGTCGATCCGGAACACACAAAAACTAAGTATACCTGGGCCTTAAGTCACCACCGAAACAATGGAAGTGAAAGGTTCATTCACTCAATTGATTCAAACAAAAAACACTAATTTATTTATGAATGAAACACACCACTAATTCAATTGAGAGCAGAAGTAATTTTGCCGGTGGAGAAGACATTTGCAAAATAACTGGCCAATTTTTGTCTGAAACACAAGTTATTTATATTATTTTCTATTTATGTACCACTATCATTAACAAATGGATTTGCAAAAAGAACTATTGTTTTTAAACGGGTTTCCCCGAACACTTCCCCATCTACTATTGGTTGGACAAACAGATAGTCCCACCAAAATCTTGTGCAATTAGTTGAGCTAATGTTGCTGTGCTCAAACTGAGTAATGTTTTAAAAGTGTCACCCAGCGACATTGCTCACAGTTTTCAGGGAAATCAACCTACAGTACAGCAGCTTACTTATAGTTGACAATGCATATTAAATCTTAAATTTCACTTTCATTTTGACATTGTCTTCATGTCTTAGATTTACAAACTCACCAGATCCGTTGGTTCCTCGAATGACACAGAGCTCAGGAGAATCTTGCTCCGTCCCAGGTCTTGCGAGTCCACCTTAATGAGGCGATGCTTCGGTGAAACCACCTTGATATCCAGACTGGAGGATTTCAAAGGAGAGCCCAAGCCTGAATGAGGGACTTCGGTCAAGCCATTGTCATTTTTACCCTTTTTGTCAAAGTCTTCATATGGATCCTCAAAGTCCAAGTTTTTCTGTGCTCGATATGCCTTTAGTATCTCACTCTCAGTGTAATCTGGTTTTGGAGGTTGAGGGGGCACCCGTTTGCTCCCGAAACTTAAATAGTCTTTTAACCACTTTGCCATTCTAATCTGTTAATGAATGTCCGCCAGTTCCTGTATCAAGGACAAAGACTCTGTCCTCTTAATGTCCAATGGCAACCTACAGTCAAGACACTAGATTATGGATGAGATCAGATGAGGAAAATTTTAATTAAAGCTAAACAGCTGAACCTTTTGAGAGTCTGAGGATTTGTTGATTTTCATGTTTCAGTTGCTCACCCAAGGTTGATCCCTGGGAACAGCGACCTGGAATTTCAGGTGGTCCATGGCTGTCACTGACCTGGAGACCTGGGAATTTTCAACACCTTCTCCAACAGGTGGCAAACTGAAATACAATTTTAGGATTGAAATAAACATATGGCTCATTGAAAAATAAGGTTGTCCGAGGTGATAAAAATAAAAAATATTTTTTAAAAAATCTAGTTTAAAACACTTGTCAAGTTTGTCCAATTTGATTTCATTTTTTTTTTTTTTAAACCTGTATATCATTTTCCACAAAAAACACAAAGTAATGTGGTGTAACCAAGTAAAAGATATTAAAATACTTTCCTTGCACCTTTAATACATGCGAGTGTACTCAAATGTATTACAATCATGCATTTGAAAAAAAAAGTGTCAACACACTTTAAAAGGTACAAATATATTTTTAAATATCATGAATTCATGTTTTTTTTGTTAAAAATATCAAGAGGTTTTCTCAGGGTTACACAACATGACCTGGAAATGTTGTCATTTATAAAAATGTCAAAATATCATTTTTTTTTTTTTTTTTTTTACAAATTTCATGCTCAGTGTTGAAGGTCTAAAAGGCTCTGTTTAATAGTTTAATAGTTTTTGTCAACATAAACAACAAAATGGCAACCTACATGTTGGTTACACCACATTACCTTGATTTGGTGGACAAAAGTGTTTTTATATATGAATCATATTTTAAAACAACTGTTTTATTGTTCTTTTTTTAAATAATAATAAAAACTATTCTGCTTTACTCAAGTCAACATTTCTTTTGACAAGAATTTCAACTTTTAATGAGACTTTTTATTTTATACTGTCTCTTCACATGAGATTTTTTACTTTAAGTCCAATAAAAAAATATCAAATTGACTTTAAACTCTAAATGTGCTTATCAAAGAAATGTATTCAATAATTGATTTTGCGTGAATTCATTTTTTTATGTATTTTTTAATAATTTTAATAGATCTGGACAAAATAATTAGTGCCAAGTGTGTGTGTGTGTGTATATATATATATACATACACACACACACACACACACACATATATATATATATATATATATATATATATATATATATATATATATATATATATATATATATACATACACACACACCGAACATCCATAACATTAAAACCACCTGACTAATATAATTAAAATCAGCAGTTACAAAAATGCTCAAACCAGCCCATCTGGCACCAACAATCATGCCACAGTCCAAATCACTGAGATCACATTTTTCCCCCATTCTGATGGTTGATGTGAACATTAACTGAAGCTCATGACCCGTATCTGCATGATTTTGTGCACTGCAGCCACATGATTGGCTGATTAGATGACACACACACACACACACACATTTATATATATATATATAAGCTACATGCATGTAAGTTACACCATCTGACTTTTATTTGGTGGGCAATAGTTTTTAAATAATAATATTTGAAGATCAAAATGTATTTTTAAAGAACAACTTAAGCCAACATTTATTTTGTCCATTAGTTCATTGTCTTTGGACGGTTACATCACTTTTTGACTGACTTAAACTCAGAAATTGAAAACATGTTCATCACAGTAGAGGTGTGTGTAACAGGTTAAGCAATTGTTTAGTGTGAATTGCATTTCTAATACATTCAGCCGAAAACAATGGCCGTAACGTATTTTGATCCATATGCAAATAGAAATAAAAGAAGAAAAGAAATGCAACTGCTTAACACCACATTATTGAGTCTGAAATGAACCTTTTATTTTTCAATGCACATATTCAGTCCTATACTCAACAACGGTGCCACTGACCTGATTACACATGATTTAGTGATCAATCACAAATAGCCTAAGGTTCATTATATATCATTTAGAGATAAACCACAAACTATATGCAATTCATTCGATTTCCGCTCTTGCAGATTGAAAATCAAGCTGCTGAACTGATGTCTGCAACAAGCTGTTTAACAAACTAGTGCTTCACACGTGCTTCTGGTGCGCAAATGCATCTGCGGGACACAAAAGACCGTTCTACCATTAGAAGAAACTATTTTCACTCACATTATATCCTCCAAAGCAACATTAACAGTACAATCCGAATATAAGTACACATTTACTTACACAACAACTCTCTAATATCACAATCGAGAACTTATTTCAAACGTGAATGGATGCGCTTCTCCGAGAAATATCTGACTTTTTCATTTTAGGTTATTGATCTGACATGATGCACACAGCTGAAAATGAAATCGATTTGAGGAGATCAAGTTGATGTTACTCACATTTGTGATTCTAATTGAACTCCAGTCGCGCGACCCGCAGTTTGAATGTTGCAAGTGAATAAAAATGACGCGCCAAGAATCTGACAACAATATGAGACAATATGAGGAGAAGAAGAACAGTAAAGCCCGTCTGAACGCATTCGGTTGTAAGTGAGCGAGTGGACAGGGAAAAGAGAGCTGGAGCGTTTAAAGGGGAGGTCCTCAAATCCAGAGGTGCTGCATTTTCCCTTTGGCCGACGGATATTAGTTCAAAGCTGTATGCCAAATATAAATGTTCACATGCTTAGAGTTTAGGTGTCTTGTAGATTTATCCTTTTAAATGTGCTTTTTATGATTGCTTGTTATTGTTAACAGCATTTACAAAAATAAATAAATAAATAAATATATATCATCATCAACCAAGTATAGCAGCAGGCTATTTAGTGCTTCAACAAACAGTTATTTTGATTTTAAAGGTGCACTGAGTAACCTTTTGCTCGTGTCATGTTGGACTTACAGTGACACCTAGTGGTGTGGATGCTGCATCATTCAAAATCAATAGTTTTCATTAACAGGTGCCACTGTAGAAATGCACTATTCACAATCAGCCATGATTAATTTAATCCAAGAGTGAAAGTGTCCAATAACATGAAGGTTACTGAGATTTAGCGAGTAGTATTCAGCCGGTCATGTGATTCTAATATGGCAGCCCCCATGAGGGCGCCCCAAACCATGTACAATAAAACAGCTTTTATAAGGTAACTGATATGACTAGAGTCCTCAATAAACGAATCAGTTGAGTCAATGAGCGAATGACTCCAGTGTTGGGTAAATTAATCTAAAAAAGTGTATTAATCACTAACAACTACTTACATCTTCCTCAGTGTAATTAGATTACTTTACTAATTACTCTGTCTGAAAACTCTACTTATTACTAATTACTTTCTAAAACCCTTATCAACCTCGACCAGATGAAAAATATAAGGAAAGACATGAAATTGTTCTTTTAATTCTTTCAAATAAATCATATAAAATCAAATAAATTATTTATGAACTGGCCAAAGAATTTAAGGGGGCAGCGTTAAATTTCTATGTTAAATTCACTATTGTTTTATATAGAATTGTTCTATAGTTTACACAGTATTTAACACAATTACATCCGTAACTGTAATTAAATAACTGAATATTAAGAATAATCCCTTATTTTACTTTTTAAAATGAAAAAGTAATTTAATTACAGTAATTAATTACATAATAATGCATTACACCCAACACTGTTTGTCGCCACCTACTGGAGTAAATATGCAATCTCCAGAAATTGTCACTGCACGATTCTACATAAAACTAGTGAAGCGTCCCAGCACTGTTGAAACGTTGCTAGTCCAATCAGATACAAGGTCTGGAACAAGCCAGTCGATAATTTGTTGCATTAATCGAATAATCACATAAAGAAGCCAAATTTCCAGCACTTATTGAAAGGGTCACCTTCAAAATGTGTAAATAAAAAGCTGTACAGACAGATAGATAGACAGACAGACAGACAGACAGATAGATAGATAGATAGATAGATAGATAGATAGATAGATAGATAGATAGACAGACAGACAGACAGACAGACAGACAGACAGATAGATAGATAGATAGATAGATAGATAGATAGATAGATAGATAGATAGATAGATAGATAGATAGATAGATAGATAGATAGATAGATAGATAGATAGTCTGGTATCCCTGCAATAAATGTAATAGCACTGAAAATAATAAAACAGCCAATTTAAGACATCTGGTGAATGAGATTCAAATTAATTAAAGGGAAAACAGCTACTCATTCCAGCTTTCACACCTGTGGGCTGGTTCACATGAATTTGACAGGTTTACCAATGTGTTAATGATGTGAAGGTTTAAGTGCTTTTGCACACCAAAATCTCTCAGTGAATTACACTGAGAAGAATGAACGCAGAGGTAGACAGACATAAAACTAAGGCCCACAGGCTAATCATATATGACACTAAAATAAAGCACATCTGTGCTGACTGTGAGGGGTTGTTGTCCTCTTTTACAGTCATCATGTTATTCAGATGCAAATTGAATTCAAAGAGGAAGCAGGTGACAGTGTCAGAGGCTGTATGTATATTTGCACTGACAGACAGACAGACAGACAGACAGACAGACAGACAGACAGATAGATAGATAGATAGATAGATAGATAGATAGATAGATAGATCGATAGATAGATAGATAGATAGATAGATAGAGGATATTGGATCAGATAGGAAATCATGGTTTTAACGACCATGTGTCATGATCTCACTCTCGCTTTCTCGCCGCAGGAATGGAGGGATGAGGTCATAGCAGACACCATTCACCACCCCCAGCCAGCCAGTGTCGACACACATTTTCCCCTCACTTTTCTAAATTGCTCCTTTCAAACAGGGACATGTTATAGAGAGGAAATGCCTCCTGGGACAAAGAAAAGACCAGGAGAAGCAAGAATGATGATGGAAATGGGTCTTTACTAAGGAGAGAGAAGGAAATAGGGAAAAGGGTTAATACATGGTTTAAATATCATATGTGCTAGATGGAATTTTGTTAGGACAAATTTTTTGTCCTCAGGTATGCCATGCCAGTGTATATTGTATATGTGTGCATATATTTATATAAACGTGTACAGGCATGCGTTAAATTAGAAAATGCTTTTAATATGCTTTGACAATGTCAACGCTTATTAAAGGAATAGTTCAACTTAAAATGAAAATTCTATCATCATTTACTCACCCTCATGCCATCCCTGATTTGTATGACTTTCTTTCTTCTGCAGAACATAAACAAAGATTTATAGAAGAATTTTTCAGGTCTGTAGGTCCGTTCAATGCAAGTGAATGGTGGCCAGAACTTTGAAGCTCTAAAAAGCACATAAATGCAGCATGAAAGTAATCCGTATGACCCCAGTGGTTAAATATATGTCTTCAGAAGCGATGCAATACTGTAGGTGTGGGTAGAAAACTTGTAAATATCTAAGTCTTTCACTTCAATTATTCATATTATTCA